>KQ993001.1:4216-30939 GCA_001598015.1 Dorcoceras hygrometricum
GTCTGAGTTGAAGCGAGAATTCTTGACCTTGAAGCAAGGGAGTTTGACTGTACAAGAGTACATCCAGAAGTATGAGAGAGGCTGTTATTTTGTGCTTCTTATATGAAGGGACCCTGAGGAGAAGCTGAGCCATTTCGTGGAAGGGTTGAGACCTACATTCAAGCTGAATGTTAGGTTAGCAGGACCCAGATCTTATAGGGAAGCAGTAGACAAGGCTCTACGAGTGGAGAAGGATTGGAAATACGTGGATCAGGAGAGACAGCAGAGGAGGCAATCTTTCCAGTAGGCAGATTCGAGGCCGCCTACGAAACAAAATAGTAACTAGCAGCGACCTCAAGAGCTCAAGCCTATTCCAGCCCAATCAATCAGTGCTGTACCAGCTGGTAATAGTAGGCCAGTTTGTCCCAGATGTCACAAGAGTCACCCGGGACAGTGCAAAGCTGGTCAAAGTGGATGTTACAAGTGTGGTGCTGAAGGCCACATCTCCAAGTTCTGTCCCCAGTCTAAGCAGCTGGTGCCCAGCAGGGCTTATGTCATGACAGCTGAACAAGCTAAACCAGATTCCACGGTGATTACGGGTAAGATTGTGGTTGCTGGTTTCTCTTCCTTTGCCCTATTAGATTCAGGTGCGACCCAGTCCTTTATAGCCGTGGACTTTGCTAAGAAGTTATTGTGTAAACCAGATAGATTGTCCATAGGCTACTGCGTGACTGTGCCATCAGGAGAGGAGCTGATATCTCGTGACATCTATCGTGACTTAGAGCTTGAACTTCAAGGGCACGTAATTGTTCTACCCATGCCCGAATTCGAATTGATTTTGGGAATATATTGGTTGTCAAAATATGGAGTAGTGATTGACTTTAAGCTTAGGACAGTAGTTTTGAATCTGTCCACATGATCCCAGATTTCATTCAGATGTGACCACCTTCAGGGAGTTCCTCGTTTAGTTTCAGCCTTAAAGGCGCAGCGCAGTTTAAGAAAAGGTGGAGTAGGATTTCTTGTAAGTTTATCTTACCTAGCTATTTCTAGTAAACCTCGGCTTTCAGGCGTGGAAGTAGTGCGTGAGTTTCCAGAGGTGTTTCCAGAGGATATCAGTGGTTTGCCGCCAGACAGGGAGATCGAGTTTGCCATAGACTTAGTGCCTGGGGCAGCTCCAATTTCCAGACCTCCCTATAGGCTCGCTCCTGCTGAAATGAAAGAGCTAAAAGAGCAACTTCAAGACTTGTTGGATAAAGGATTCATTCGACCTAGTACATCCCCCTAGGGAGCACCATTTTTGTTTGTCAAGAAGAAAGATGGGAGCTTTCGATTGTGTATAGATTACCGAGAACTAAATAAGCTAACCATTAAGAACAAATACCCTTTGCCCAGAATTGAAGAACTGTTCGACCAACTGAAGGGAGCAGCGGTGTTCTCCAAGATAGACTTAAGATCTGGATATAACCAATTGAAGATTATAGAGTCCGATGTTTATAAGATGGCTTTTAGGACCCGATACGGTCACTACGAGTTCTTAGTGATGCCTTTTGGGTTAACAAATGCTCCATCTATTTTTATGGATTTGATGAATAGAGTTTCCAGCCCTTTTTGGAACAGTTTGTAATAGTGTTTATAGATGATATGCTAGTTTATTCCAAGACCAGCTCCGAACATGCTAGTCAGCTTCGTATAGTGTTGCAAGTTTTGAAGGATAAGAGATTGTGTGCTAAATTCAGCAAATGTGAGTTCTGGCTGGAGAAAGTTGCGTTTTTAGGACATACAATTTCAAAGGATGGTTTAGAAGTCGATCCAGCGAAGGTGGAGGCTGTACGAGACTGGCCTGTGCCAAGATCTGTTTCAGAAGTGAGGAGCTTTTTGGGACTGGCTGGATATTACAGATGATTCATTCAAGGGTTTTCAAAGACAGCAGTCCCATTAACAACGCTGACCAGGAAACAAGTTAAATTTGAATGGACTCCCAGCTGTCAGCAGAGTTTTGAGAGGTTGAAGCAAGCGTTGATAGAGGCTCCTGTTTTGACTATGCCTTCTGAACAAGGAAATTTTGTGATCTTCACCGATGCTTCTAAGTTAGGATTAGGGGCTGTTTTGATACAGAATCAAAAGGTGATAGCTTATGCCTCCAGACAATTGAAGACTCATGAGAGGAACTATCCCACACACGATTTGGAGTTAGCAGCCATGGTTTTTGCCCTTAAAATCTGGAGACATTATTTGTATGGGGATAAGTCTGAGATATTTACAGACCATAAAAGTTTAAAGTACGTCTTTACCCAAAAAGAGTTAAATATGAGACAGAGAAGGTGGTTAGAGCTGGTTAAAGACTACGACTGCACTATCAGCTACCATCCTGGAAAAGCCAACGTTGTGGCAGATGCTCTTAGCAGAAAATCAGTTGGATTAGCCCAGCTTTTGGTTCAGAGACCCTTAGCTTATGAAATAGAATGTTTTGGGTTAGAGCTGGTTCTCAGTTGTAGTAGTGCAGTCCTAGCAGGTTTCTCCATTCGATCTAATTTGTTGGATCAGATTCGAGAGGGTCAACGGCTGGATGATCAGCTGCAGCGGTGGGTTAAACAAGATTTAGAGCACGTCAGCAATATCTATTCTTCGGCAGAAGGGATTACCAGATTTCAGGGTAGATTGTGGGTTCCTAATGTGAACAATTTGAGGTCAGAGCTGATGACAGAAGCTCACAACGCTCCATATTCAGTTCATCCAGGGAGCACTAAGATGTATAAGGATCTCCAGCAGCTGTATTGGTGGCCAGGCATGAAACGTGACGTTGCCAGATTTGTATCAGAGTGCCTGACTTGTCAGCTGGTAAAAGCTGAGCACCAGAGACCAGTTGGGATGCTCAAACCACTACCGATACCAGAGTGAAAGTGGGAGAGTATTGCAATGGATTTTGTAGTGGGTTTACCGAGATCTGTCCAAGGTTAAAATTGAATTTGGGTTATATTAGACCGGCTAACCAAATCTACTCACTTCCTACCAGTCAAGACAACTTATGATGTGAGCAAATATGCTGAGTTGTATGTGAAGGAGATAGTCAGACTTCATGGGATTCCAGTTTCTATAGTATCTGACGGAGACCCAAAGTTTACATCAGCTTTCTGGAAGAGCTTACACAGAGCTTTAGGTACCAAGTTAACCTTTAGCACAGCTTTTAAACCTCAGACTGATGGTCAATCATAGAGAGTGATTCAGATCTTAGAGGATTTACTTAGAGCTTGCATCCTCGATTTTCCAGAGAGCTGGGATTCGAAGCTGCCTCTAGTGGAATTCACGTACAACAATAGCTTCCAGGCATCCATCCAAATGTCCCCCTATGAAGCTCTCTACGGCAGAAAGTGTAGAACACCCATGCAATGGGATGAAGTAGGGGACGAGCTGGTTTGGGACCAGACTTAGTAGAGCAGACTTCTAAGATTATTCAGAAAGTGAGAGACTGATTGAAGACTGCTCAAAGCCGGGAAAAGAGTTATGCTGATGACAGACGCCGTGAATTGAGTTTCGAAACTGGAGATCATGTCTTCTTGAGAGTAGCACCGATGAAAGGCGTGATGAGATTCGTGAAGAAAGGTAAACTAAGCCCAAGGTTCATTGGTCCATTTGAGATACTGGGCAAAGTAGGAACACTGGCTTATAGACTAGCTTTACCCCCACATTTGTCCTCGGTGCACAACGTTTTTCACATATCAGCTTTGAGGAGATATGTTTCCAACCCGACGCATATCTTGAGCCATGAACCAATCCAACTAGACCCAGATTTGAGCTATGAGGAACGACCAGAAAGGATTCTTCATAAGGAGAATAGAAAATTAAGAAATCGCAGTATCCCAATGGTAAAGATCCAGTGGTCGAACCGGTCTAAGAGAGAAGCAACTTGGAAAACAGAAGAAGATATGCGTAGTATCTACCCAGAGTTATTTGGTAAGTAAATTTCGAGGAAGAAATTTCATTGAGGTTAGAATTGTAGCGCCCCAAAATCCTAAAGAACCACAAGTTGATTAGCCTTTCTTTTCCAAGGGCTGATTCGAGTTGAGCATCCATATATTTGTACAAATCTGATTTGTTTTCTTCCTTTCAGATTTCAGGCAATGGCCAGAAGGTCCCGAAAGGATTTTGCCCAAGCACAAAATTTATGGAATCCAGACTTTGTTTTCTTTGAAAATAAAACAAGGACTTTCGAGGGAGTCTGTTTTAAAAATGTTGCATCAAATTTACAAATCAAAATAGTAGTGGGGAGCTTTTATAAATCTTTTGGATAAAGGACAAGAGTTGGCACGGCAGCCATGCCTACTCGAGTGTTTCCACCTACTACAAATCATTCTCCCATGTATAAAATGATTTACGTGAGTCTCTGGATCCATTTGGTTGCACTTAAAACTTTTAGTTTCTCTAAAAGTAGTTTTCTGGTGAGCTTGTGGAGACTTCCAACCGCGATCATCTGTACGCTGCGACCTTCATTCAGGAAAGTAACATCGATTCTTGCTGTATTGAGAAAACATATATTGCTCGTTGTTTTCTATGTATGCTTGCCAGTTCAGTTCAGTTTAGCTTCAGAAATGTTGAGTATAAGATATGGATTCACTGCATTGACACTTTAGTTTTGAGGAAACTCACCAGAAAGTTAACCAGGAATGGTGTACCTTAAAATACACTGAGTTGTACACATTCCAGAGAAGTTCTTGTTTCTGAAGTACCAGGGAGACTCTGGACATTGAATTTGAATGAATAAACAACGCTGGTTCGATCAGGAGCAAGTCCTGGTTTGAGAAGCGAAGTTAGTTTGTTTAGATTCTGTCTAAGTCAAAGCATGGTTAGTGTCCATCAGTAATCGCACATGTTGCAATTCATTAGTTTCTCTGTTCCTTTCCAGAAGTTGCATTCGATTGTTAGGATCAGTAGTTGCTCTGTTCCTTTCCAACAGTTGCATTCGATTGTTAGGATCATTACTTGCTCTGTTCATAACCAGCAGTCATATCACATCGTTGTGTTCATTTGTTGACATCTGTTTATTGTGCAACGACATCGATTAGTACAATTGTTCCAAGTCGCGACTGGTTTGCTTGCGACTGGTTTCTCTTGCGACTGGTTTGCTCGCGACTGGTTTCTCTTGCGACTGATTTACTTGCGACTGGTTTCTCTTGCGACTGGTTTCTCTTGCGACTGGTTCCTGTGTCTCTTGCGACTAGTTCATACCAACGTATGCTTCTTAGCGTCGCCTGTTTTAGCACTTTCGAGTCTTTTCCTTAGAGCTGGTTCTCAAACCAAGTAACTGTACACTCATTATCAATTTTAAAATAAAAAGAGTTTCATGGCAGTGATTCCACCAGATTCCAGTGATCGACTTTCGATCAAGAGCCAGTATATAGCTATTCCAGAAAGAAGTAAAGTTCAGACTTCAGATTTATTGAGGACCCGGTCTTGGTGAAGGGTCAGGATTACAGTACGACCGTAATCCCTTCATGGAAGGGACAGGATTATGGAAATATTGTAATCCCTTCATAGAGAATTACCGATCAGTAGTTATCATGCTTCATGCACGAGGACCAACAGAGAGCCTCTAGTTCATAATTATTCAGTATAGGCAATTCAGATTCGAGCTTTGAATTGTCTTTGTTTAGAAAGTTTCTGTTCAGTCGCCTGCATTATGTATATGTTATTTCCAGTTTTACTTGTTGAGCCTCTAGGATCACTAGTTTTCTCAATGCAGGTAAGGCATCTCAGGAGCAGGCGGGAGGTGAAAGTTGATTCGGATTGGGGGAAATGTGTTTGTCAATGGCCGGCGTCTTCCGCAGAGGCATAGCTTTTGTTGTTTTGGATCTTTTGTCATTGTGTTAAGATCTGTTACAACAATTGAGAACTTATGTAAAGTCCGGTATTTGTAACTCCTAAATTTGTATTGAATGGAAATCTGTTCGACATCTGTTATTTCATATTTTATCCTTTGGCGCCAATCAGTTTCATTCAGTTTTATTTCAGTTTGTCCTTCCATTTGTTTTAAATTTTGAATTTTTCCCACTCTGTTGACTCCCTTGGGTCTGGGCGTCACACTTGAAGAGGTGGTAAACATGATTGTCTTGTTCGAGGGGACCATAAAGTAGAACAAGCTCGTCCTCCTTTTGGGCTCTTCTTCCTCAGCGAAGAAGGGGCCCAAACGCAAGGGTAAGAAGCGTTCTGCCCTTGCAAAAGAGGGAAAGCCTACCAAGAAGCCCAAGACAAGGACTTCAAAGACGAACATGTGTGAGGATGTTTGTCACCACTGCCACAAGCCTGGGCATTGGAGGAGGAACTTTAAGGATTACCTTGAGCAGTTGCGAACTGCAAAAGGTATGTTCTACATTGAAATAAATATGTATCTTAACTCGACTTCTTGCGTACTTGATACCGGATGTGGATCTCATATCTGCAATGACTTGCAGGTAATGACAAGAAGCCGGCGTCTTAGGGAGGGTGATACCTACTTGAGGCTTGGCAACGGAGCAAGGATTGCGGCCGAAGCCATCGGAGATGTTTATTTATTTCTTTCTTAAAATTTTTAAATTGTTGTTGAGAAACGTTTTATTTGTTCCTGAATTAATAAAGAACATCATTTCCGTTTGTATGCTTGATAGTGATGGATATTCTTGTCATTTTTCCAATTCTATTTGCAATATTTACAAGAATGGATGTTTAATTGAAATTTGGAAACGCGAAAACGATATATACGACTTAAAATTGAGAGAAGTTACAACTCGCGACGTGGAAACACACACAGCAACGATAAAAAGGAAAAATGATAGTTTGAACCTGGCACAACTTTGGCACGCTAGGATAGGTCATGTTTCCTTAAATAGGATGAACAAGTTGATTAGGAGTGACATGTTTAATATGTCTGATATTAACTCCCTACAAACTTGTTAATCTTGTCTCAAGGGAAAAATGACAAAATTGCCCTTCACGGGAAAGCCTGAACGTGCTCAAGGCCTATTGGATTTGATCCATACTGATGTGTGTGGCCCACATAGCATTGGTACTAAGTCTGGTCACACCTACTTCATCACCTTTAGCGATTATCACTCTAGGTATGGGTACTTTTACTTAATGAAGCAGAAGTCTCAATCCTTTGAAAGGTTCAAGGAATTCATGGCTGAAGTAGAAAATCAACTGGGAAAAAGCATTAAAACACTTCGATCCGATCAAGATTGAGAATAGTTGAGTGCCGAATTTCAAGAATATCTTAAAGAGAATGAGATTCTCTCACAGTGGACCCCTCCGGCCACACCACAGCTCAATGGTGTAGTGGAGCGTCATAATCGAACCTTGATGGACATGGTTTGATCTATGATGAGTTTCACTAAACTCTTACTTTGTTTTGGGGCTATGCGCTCGAAACGGCCGTAATGTTGTTGAACAATGTCCATATCAAGTAAGTGGATAAAACTCCATATGAGATACGGATGGGCAAGCCGCCCAAGTACTAATACTTGAGGATTTGGGGATGTCCTGCTTACGTGAAGCAGACAGTGGGAGATAAGATGGATAATAGATCCATCTTATTACTTCATTGGGTATCCAAAGTATTCTATTTGATACTACTTCTACTATCAAATAGAAAAGTGTTTGTTTCTAGAAATGCCACCTTTCTGGAAAGGGATTTTCTACTTGATAGAAAAGGAAAGATAGTAGAACTTCAAGAGTTCGAGAACCAACTGAAGTACCAAGTGAATCTCCCGCACCTCAAGAGCCAATCCTTGATATGGACACACATAGGAGATCTGAAAGGGTTCCTAGAGCTCCTGTTAGATATGGTTTCCTTTTTGAAGATGATCAAAGTGATCAAACTGTTGGATGTGATCCAAGAACCTTTTAGGAGGCAATTTCCAATGCTGAGTCTAATTTGTGGCTTGAAGTAATGCAATCTAAGATTGACTCAATGCATTCGAACCAAGTCTGGACTCTCGTGAATCCTCCCGAAGGAATAGTTCATATTAGGTGCAAATGGATTTACAAGAGAAAACTTGGGCCTGATGGTAAGGTACTTACCTACAAGGCGCGACTGGTCGCGAAAGGTTACACTCAAAGACAAGGTGTTGACTATGATGAAACCTTTTCACCAGTCGAAATGTTCAAGTCAATTAGAATTCTAATAGCCATATCCGCATGGTACGACTATGAGATATGGCAAATGGATGTGAAAACTTCGTTCCTTAATGGAAACATTAAGGAAGAGATCTATATGACGCAGCCTGAGGGTTCAAATCTGTAGGAAGTGAGCATAAACTATGCAAACTTTAGAGATCGATCTACGGTCTCAAGCAAGCATCGAGAAGTCGGAACCTGAGATTTTATGAAACAATTAAAGAATTTGATTTCATCAAGAATCCCGAGGAGCCATGTGTGTATAATAAGGTAGTTAAAAATGCTGTGACATTCCTAGTACTTTATGTTGATGACATTCTACTCATTGGGAATGACGTAGGAATTCTGCAGTCAACTAAAGTATGGTTGTCTAGTAGATTATCGATGAAGGACATGGGTGAAACATCCTATATTCTAGGAATACAGGTTTATAGGGATAGAAAGAAAAGGATTCTCGGACTCACCCAAGCGACCTACATCGATACCATACTCAAGCGGTTCTCTATGGAAGAGCCCGAGAGAGGACACCTACCTATGTGCCACGGGGTCACTCTTTCTAAGTCTATGTATCCGAAGACTGATGAGGAGATAGAGAGTATGACACGTGTGCCATATGCCTCGGCAATAGGTAGTATTATGTATGGTATGATATCAACTAGACCGGATGTTGCATATGCTCTGAGTGTCATGAGCCGCTACCAAGAAAATCCCGGCCAAATACATTGGAAGACCGTGAAAGATATTCTTAAGTACTTGAGAAGGACTAAGAATATGTTCATGGTCTATGGGGGCGGTGAACTAAAATTGGAAAGCTACACTGATTCTAGATTCCAATGCGATGTGGATGATTCGAAGTCGACCTCTGGATTTGTATTCATGCTCAATGGTGGTGCTGTCTCTTGGAAGAGTTCCAAGCAAGACGCCATCGCGAATTCAACCACTGAGGCTGAGTACAACGCAGCATCAGCTGCTGCTAAAGAGACGGTTTGGATAAGGAATTTCGTCCAAGAGTTGGGCATAATCCCTAAATGATTTGGTCCAGTCCCGGTGTACTGTGACAACATAGGTGCCGTTGCGCAAGCAAAGGACCTAGCAGTAGAGAGAGTCTCCTCTGCAGACAACATTGCTGATCCACTTACCAAGCCCTTTACCCAGACCATTGTTTGAAAAAACATACGCGAAGCAATGGGACTGCGTCTGATGAGTAGTTGACTTTAGGGCAAGTGGGAGATTGTTAGAGTAGGTGCCCAACTAGCCAACTTGTGGCGTGTGGGTTCTTGTTGACTCTATGTAAAACAAGAATTTTTTATTATATTCGCATTCTTTTATGACATTATTTATATTCATTATTATGATTAAAATTGTTGGATAAAGACCTTGAATGCACTATAGTGTATGTTAGATGTGATGGTTGATTTCATGGCTATCATGAAACACATCTAATAGTCACTGTGTATTCTAAACTTGTTCCTAGTCAACTGGGCCGTACAAAATAGGATAAGGGCAGACCGAGCTTGAGACTAGCATCTCCGATGTGAAGTACCACGTTTCATTGGTAGGAAACATATGATGTTTTGAGCATGCAGATGGGTAGTGACCTGTTGATCTATCGAACTACCCTCTTTCGGACTTCCAAGTGGTTATGATTTGTAGAGTGGATTAAGTCCGAGGTCTTGGTTGTACATATTAGCCCTCATTACTCATTGAGACTCTACATGATAGGTGCCCCACTTTGACCCGTTTACCGACTCAGTTGGGGTCATCAGGTGGAGGAGTTGGGTGAGGTCCCGATGCATGTAGGAGTCGATGATTCATTGTCGAGAATTCACTGGTCGTCCTTGTGCGTGGATATCCTATGTTATCTGTGGAGATAATAGTGTGAAATATCACTGGCCAAAGTACTAGATGTGTTTTGGTTAAATGGGTTTACCTAGTAACACATGCGATGTCATTATTTGATCTCCAAGATGTATGCATGGTTATTGGATCTCTAGCAACTCTCGATTTACCATTGGTTGTTGATCTGATCGGGATATTTGAGTTGAAAGGACCGTACCGTATGCTAACAACGACCGACTGGTTCTTGAAGGCACTATCAATGATACCTGGGATCATGGGGCGATGTTGCTAGACGCTTTACCATGATTCAATGGGTTAGTCCAAAAATGTGGTTTCGGAGTCACAAATATTGTGGCTAGCTGTATCCCTGAACCATTGAGGGTCACACAAGTACAGATTTCTCAATTCTCGTACGGAAATTAAGCTCAATTTGTTGAGTATAGTAGGAGGAAGGATGGAAGTATGACTTCCTAAAATTAAATAGGGTGGAAATACAGTTTCCTTAAGCTTGGACTAGTATGACTATCCTTAAAGTTTATAGGGGCCTAACTGCTAATTTGGATTAGGTGGTCCGAAAAATTGTTTTCACATCATAATGCTCAGTTTAATAAACTGTGTAGATCGGTCTGATCTGATCGTCGATCGGACTTGAAACCAATTTAAACCTGGGCCTGGGCCCAACCCAAGCCCATTAACTTGGTTTAAGCCCATGAAAAATTTATAAATAGGGGCCCTGGGGTATTCATTTAAAATACACCAAAAGCTATTCAGCAAATATTTCTCCCTTCCTCTCCTCCCTCGCCGCCGTCAATGCCCGTCGTCACCTTTGGAATTTGATCCGACCGTCTCGGTGTGGAGATTCCGCCCGTGAAACTTTCGTTGGTTTTATATTGCAAATCAATGATGTAATTGAGATACTGATCGTGGACCGGATAAGGAGGTCGTAGATGTTCAACCGTTGAAGTGTCAATTTCCCCGTGGAATTGGTCGGAGCCAGGCGTCTAGACGCCTTCAAGGTATATTCTAAACATTCTATGAATGTTTTAATTATTTTATAGGTGTATTAACCGTTCCTGGGATCCAATATTTAATTCTTCCGCTGCGCCCCGGGAGCGGGATCCGGATCCACCGCTACGCCAACACAGATCTTATCTAGTGTGCCTGTTGCGGATGTTGGACCAACTACTGCTCAAGTGGATACACAAGCAGATCCTGCAGTACATAAATTGGTATCCAGATCAGATCCAGATGCCCAAGCTTTCAACGCAGATTATCAATTGGTATCTGATCCGAATCTGGAACAACAAATCCGTTATCAATTGGTGACAGACAATCCAGATGAAGCCATCCAATCGAACATCCAAACTGAACAAAAATCAAATCCAATCGGATCTGATCTTTGGTGGAATAGAAATCATCCACCCGAGCAGATCATAGGTAACATTCACTCTCCTGTTCGCATACGAAGCCATATCATGCATGATCACTTTGATTCAGCATTCATATCAAATATAGAACCAAATCTGATAGAATAAGCCTTAGCTGACCCGAGCTGGATAGATGCAATGCAAGAAGAACTTAGTCAATTTAAAAGAAATAATGTATGGCAACTAGTTCCCAGACCTACTAATCATTAAGTGATAGGAACTAAATGGGTCTTTAGGAACAAGTTGAATGAATATGGCGTAGTAACTAGAAACAAAGCTAGACTGGTAGCACAAGGATTTAGACAGATGTAAGGCATATACTTTGATGAGAATTTTTCACCAGTAGCAAGATTAGAAGCCATTCGCTTGTTTCTTGCATATAATGTATATAAAGACTTCAAGGTCTTTCAAATGGATGTGAAGAGTGACTTTCTAAATGGCATCTTAACTGAGGAAGTATATGTTGCACAACCTCCTGACTTCGTAAATCATACATATCCAGATCATATTTACAAAGTGGATAAAGCTCTATATGGGTTGAAGCAAGCACCCAGAGCTTGGTATGATACACTTTCAAAATTTGTTATCGAGCATGATTTCACAATAGGCACCGTCGATAAGACATTATTTAAATTTGGTAAATCTGATCATGTCCTGTTAGTACAAATTTATGTAGATGATATTATATTTGGATCAACTAACCCCCAGCTACACCAGAAATTTTCTAAGTTGATGTAGGACAAGTTTGAGATGAGCATGATGGGTGAGCTGACGTTCTTTTTGGGATTACAAGTGAGACATCTTGACAATGGAATCTTCATTAATCAAGCAAAATACACGAAGAACTGCTGAAGAAATTTGTCATGGACAACTGCTCCACAGCTGCGACCCCGATGAGTGCTTCTATCAAGTTAGATAAACATGAAGCTGGAACTGCCATAGAGGTATCTTTGTATCACGGGATCTTTGCTATACTTAACTGCTAGCCGAACAGACATCATGTTTGATGTCTGTATGTGTCCTATATTTCAAGCAGAGCCTAAACAATCGCATTACATACCTGTAAAGCGAATTGTTAAGTATTTAAAGGAACTTCCAATGTGGGTCTTTGGTATCCCAAAGACTCCAGCTTTCAACTAATCGGTTATAGTGATGCAGACTACGCAGGTTGCAGGATTGATCGTCGAAGCACAAGTGGGACTTGTCAATTCTTAGGAGATCGACTGATTTCCTGGTTCAGTAAGAAGCATACTTCAATTGCAACATCCACAGCTGAAGCAGAGTATCTAGCGGCTGGAAGCTTCCGTGCTCAGATCTTATGGATTCATCATCAGCTCAAGGACTACGGCACTAATGCTTTTGAAGCTCCAATTCTCTGTGACAACACCAGTTCCATATCAATCACCCAGAATCTTGTGCTGCATTCAAGAACAAAGCACATAGACATCAGGCATAATTTCATAAGAGATCACGTTCTCAAGAAGGACGTCCGGCTGGAATATGTGCCAACAGATCAGCAAGTTGCTGATATCTTCACGAAACCCCTACCGGACGCTAAGTTTTCGTACTTTCGAAATATTCTTAAAGCACATAGACATCAGGCATAATTTCATAAGAGATCACGTTCTCAAGAAGGACGTCCGGCTGGAATATGTGCCAACAGATCAGCAAGTTGCTGATATCTTCACGAAACCCCTACCGGACGCTAAGTTTTCGTACTTTCGAAATATTCTTGGTCTCTTAGAACTGCCTTGATTCATCTCTGTGCTAACAATTGCAGGTTGAACAACTTTCGTTTACTTCAGATCTGAATCTACTGTTCAGGGGGAACATCGGGGATTTTCAGATTTGGTAAACATTCAGACTTGGGAGAGCCTCAGCTTCAGGGGAACATCAAATCTTAATTAATAAGTGCTAAGTCAGCTGAATGCGTGAGATCTGAATTTATTCAGATTTTGTGTATATACAGTTGATGCCTTTAAGTGGAGAGATCTGGTAGTGTCTCAGATGGCATATCAATTGGTTTCAGATCTAAGGTTGTGATGTAATGATAAAATGGAGCTCTTTCTCACTTTTTACCCTTTTCGGTTAAAACTCAAATGATTTCAAAAATCTTTTCCAAAATGATTTCAAAAATCTTTTCCAAATCTGATCGCGCCACCGGATGATTGGCACGTTGTTAGACCTGGAATTGTATACGATTGATTTGGTTGGATTAATCGGTTTTTAGGGAGTTCCGGTGGTTGAGATCTCTGTTTGGGAGTATGGTTTGAATTTTCGGGTCAGATTTCACGTTTAGAACAATTTTGGAAGTTTTCGTATTTTTGGTATTTTGTGGTGAAAGCTGGTTTTATGGTGAAAGCTGGTCGGTAGTGAAAACCAGTCGCAATGCGTATTGTATCGCGGGAAGTCAATACGCCGTCGTTTTGCGTTGAGTAAATAGTCGTTGGGTAGGATCTGCCAGCAGTAATGCTTACGTGGATTTCATCAGATAGCGCTAAGGAACTTCAAAACGGCGACGTTTTGTGAGGTATTTGCTCGGTGATATCTATTAGCAGCAAGTTTCTGTAGCGGCCGCAAAACGCTGTCATTTGGATTAGTGTAGGCGGCGTCGTTTTGGTTAGCACTGGGGGACCAGCCGTTTCATTCGTGTAGTTCGACAGATTTGCTGACGTGTGCGAAGTTACGTCGTTTTATTTAGTTGAAACGCTGCGTTATGATGTTGCGTCAGGTACCAGCTGCAAAGATATGTTGCGTTGTGTGAGGAATCCAGTCGCTGGTTTTGGGTGACCAGCTGATGGCAGATACGATGATGTAAGTTGTGCGACGTCGTTTAGTTAAGTCGATGCAACACCGTTTTGCTAGCGTTGTTTAAGAGATTCAGCAGTTGGTTTGCTTTGAATCTGCTGGTTGTATTTTAGCGAGTATCGACTGGTTTTGTCGGTGTGATCTGTTACCAGCAGTTGAATTGTGTATATATATAGGAAGACTTGGTCTTCGATTGGTTTATTGGATTCCCATACTTAGCGAAATATTCTCCCGATTGTTGTTCTTCGCTTCGAACTCTAGGTTACTGTTCACCGTGAGTTTCTCCGGCGAATTCCCATAGTTTCCGGCCACCGTTTGGTACGTGAGAGGTAGCGTTGGACTCCTCTTGAGAAACTCTTTCATTCAATACTACTTTTGGAGGCTGTAGTTGGCTGGTTGTGGATCGCAAAGCTACTGTCTTTTGGCCGTGTGTTTGTGCGTTCAGGTAGCTTTTCGATTTGATGATGAGATCTGGTTCCTAGCCTAGAATTAAGCTTCCTGTTAGTTGTATTGGTAGTAATTGCGTTGGTTGAGCGTAGCTCCCAGCCGTGAGCTTCTGTTAGTATCCCTGAGAATTATGCTTCGTTGTTTAGCAGGTTTTCAACCAGTTTTCTCGGGATCCATTTGTGTTAATTGTTGCGCAGTTCTGAGGTACGGATCTGAGCTTGATGTAGCTGGGAATTTGCGTGAGATTTAATGTTAGATGGCTGCTTGTGCATTGCCGTGGATGTTGCTATGTGCATACGGGATTGCTGTTGATTTTAGCTGCTATGTTTATGCATACACGCTTTCCCATATTGCATTCATATTCTGTTGCAGCCATTTCTTTGTATTATGTTGTGTTGCTGTTGTTTCTTACCAGGATGCGAGGGCGAGCGGCAATACCGCACTCTCATATCCATGCTGGGATCTGTTAGCCACCATGCGCCGAGTGGTTAACTACCACAGTTCATGGGCGAGGCAACAGCAGGTTGAATTGTTTGTTGCATCTGGTATTCGGGTGTAGTGTCAAGGCGAGTGGCTCATTACCACACTTTGAACACACCCCGTGGCCACTGATTGTTGCTGATCTTGTGGAGCTATGTTCGAGTTCCTTGGCTCCCTTTTCGGTTGTAGCCTTCAGCTGTTATCCGGTGTCTCATGCATAGCATCTGCATTTTATCTTATGCATTTCCTTTAGCTATTTCAGTTTCTCTCCGTACTGGGGTTTGACCCCATGTCCCTCTGGGGATTGGTTGTTTTCCTTGTTTGTGTTGTTTTCAGGAATCCAGGTTTTACAGATGGTCGTGGTTTTAACCCAGCTGGTGGTGCCCCAGGAGGTGGTTAGAGCATCCCAGTAGCGTATAGCATATTTATATGTATCAGTACAGTTAGCCAGGGGATGCCCTGTGCTTTGTTGTTGTATTTTGTTGTTGGAGTCTGATACATGTTGTTGCTGTTGTTGAAATGCTATACTGTTGTTGTTGGCTTGTAGCCATTTGTTGTTTGGTCGGTTTCGTGAACTGGGATATCTATTTTGAGTATCGCACTATTTTAAATTATATTGTCTTAAACCGTCAGGCCAAAAGCGAAAAATTTACCCGTTTTTTGATAGCTTCCGCGAGTGATTGTATGATTTTATTCTGTTAAGAGCACGAGGCCTAACACACGTGGGTTGTCATCATGCAAAACGTCACATCAACACAGTAAAAGAATGAAGTTTCATATTATCTTCCTTATAAATCGTTTCATTTACCTCTATATCTTTACCTTGCGAAATATTACTATCAAAATCACTTGCTTCCAGTGCTTTCTTATTTGCAGATTACCTTCGGCGATTTTCTCAGTTCAATCTATCTATCTGCAATGGCCTCCTCTTTGATCAACAATGCTATCCAGATATACTTCGACTCTGTTTTCGGGATGGACAACGAAGGCATGGTTAAGATGTTTAAGGCCTTAGAGTCTTCTGGACTCAAAGGGTTCTTAGGATGTTCGTCAGCGATTTATGAAGCTGCGTTGGTGGATTTCTTTCAGAATGCTTCTGTGCAGGATGAGAAAGTGGTTAGTACAGTTCAGGGAAAGTCCATTGAGGTTACTGAGGAAGTGTTTGCTGGACCGTTTGAGCTCCTGACAAAGGGATTTACTGATATGAGTGATTTCCCAAAAGACTTGGGACCGCCTAGTACGCTAACCATGACCGACTGATTCTTGCAGGACTATCAGTGATAGGGATGTCCTAAAAGACTAGGGACCGTATAGTACGCTAACCATGACCGACTGATTCTGGCAGTCACTATCAGTGATACCGAGGGGATCGTGGGCAATGTTTTGATGGTTTACCATGATCTGATGGGTAAGTCCGAAAAATGTGTTTTCGGAGTTACAAAATGTCAGGCCCCGTGCTAATAAACAGATATTATAGCACAATTAAACACATAATAGCGGAAGCATAAAATAGGGCTTAAAAATTTTTCGAAATCATTTGGGTCTGAACTCAAAATCATCATTCAAAATATTCATAATCAAAATACGAGTTAACTCAAACCCATACAAAGTAGGTAACAACAAGTCTCAAATCAAATACAGATCCCCAACAATAAAACATGGGGCATCCCCCAATTCAATACATATCATAAAATAAACTGGGACTCAAGGGAACGGAGATCGACCAACTAGCACTCCACTCGGTCCAGCTTGGTTACCTGAAGATCCTGCAAATGGGTAACACAGACCCAAACAATACAAAAGCAGAAAAACAAATACGAGGTCAAGCCTTTGTACGAAAAGCTATCAAAATAGCTAATCATGCAACATGCTATAATCAATGCCATGAAATGCATGAGGCTATCAAGGATTGGATAGCTAGACCAGTGTATCAACTAGCAAATCATCTCAATTCTACTCGCACGATGTATCAATCGGGGAAATCATCGGTCCGTGATCTTCAGAGCCCGTCAGCCCATCATAGTTCGGTGGTAGACACTTGAATCCGGTAGTCCCCACTCCAATGATAGCGTTGGACTTTTCAGGCACGAGACATCTGTCGGCCAGTCACAACGTGGCTATCAATCAGGTCATCAATCAATCTGTCAATCAGGCTCAAGACGTATGCATGTATGCCAATCAATATTCAATTCACAATGCATACAATCCAGTACGTGAGGACAGAATGCAAAACTCAAACAGTTCAACAAACTGTATCACGTAAAAACACAGAATCATATCAGCAGATTTCCTAACATCAATCACAACCATGTTCACGCTCAAAGCTGTTACATCTGCTCAATTCGTACCTTCAACGGCTGATTTCTACCTCAACAGATTTACAAAGGCACGACACAAACAACTGAAACAAGTCTGCTTCCCTCTGCTACGACAATCACGGCAGGATGCACCTAAAAACCTCAAATTTGTTAAGGAAACTCAATAATTATCATGTCTAGTTCAAATATGAACTTCTCAACAATATTTCCTACGACCAAGAACCTAACTCCGGTTCTACTTCTAAAAAAAGTACTAGCAGCTAATACTAAGCTTAGAAAAGCAGGAAATCCTTACCTAGAAGCTGAAACTAGTGGAAGAACTATCGAGTTCCACTGTACGAACAAACCAGCAACTTCACGATCCTCTCCAAGGTCGTTATACAGCCTCAACTGGGTAACAATCGGAAGAGCAACTCACAAGGAATCTAGCACCACCAAAATCACGCAAAACAACGACGGAGAACGGCGGCAATAGACGGGAAAAGAGTTACAGTGAATAGTAGCTAAACGAAGGTTTGAAGATGGAGATGAGAAATATCGGGCTCTAAATAAATTTAAGTGTCTATCATCACTTGTCTATATAATTACATACAACAGCTACTGATTTAATCTATCAGACGTTGCTACAGTAGGAATCTTACAACGGAAACCAGCTTTTCCTCTCAACGAAACCAACAACAACCATCAGACGTTGCATTCACAAAGGAACATCAAAACGACGCCGCATCAACTAATCAAAACGAAGCCGCAGCGCTACAACAGCGGACGACAGATTCCTTTCTAAACAACCAACAGCTGGTCACGCTAAACAATTCAAACGACGACGTAAAGGACACGTCACCTTCGCTGCCAACAGCTGAACAAAAGCGTTGCACCCAAAACGCTGCGTTCCAACTTATCAAAACGACGTTGCCTCACCATCTGCAGCTAGACACTCAAACCAACAGCTGGTCGCCCGACTAAAACAATTCCTCATAAATGCAACAGCTGATAGCGCTTCTACATCAGCAGTCAACACCAAAAGGTTGACCAACACGTGTCGCTTTCTCGTTAATTCTCGCAATTGTGCGTTAGATGCCAACAGATTCCTCTTCAAACGCTACTACTGAATAGCAAAACGACGATGCATATACATTCGCTACAGTAGATGTCTGAAATGCTCTACACCTGATTTCACGAAATGACAGCGTTTTACTTCTAAACGTCAGGGAATAAGATTTCACCAAAAATTCGAAATTCTAAAACCTGAAAACTCCAAATTAGAATTTCTAAATCCTCACATTCGCCCCACCTTAAGGGATTTCATCCTCGAAATCAAAGGCAAACTCACGGGCAGAACAATCAAATAATCAAATCAATCACCAACAACTAAACAAGCTCAAATCAAAGCTTTAGAAATTACCTGGAATTCGCACTATCAGTGCTCAAATAGATGAGGCCAGTCCTGTCTCATATTCTACTCAACCTCCCAGGTAGCTTCTTCTCGGCCATGCTTACTCCATTGGTACCATCACCAACGGAATTATCTTGTTCCTCAATTGTTTTTCCTTCCTATCCAGAATCTGCACTGGATATTCAACATAAATCAAGGCGGAATCCATCTCAACTTCGTCGGTTCCCAAAACATGGGAAGGATTTGGCTCATATTTCCTCAACATTGACACATGAAAAACGTCATGTATCGCTTCTAACTCATCAGGCAGCTTCAATCGATAAGCCAATTGTCCAATCCGCTCAACAATATCGAAGGGACCAACGAATCTAGGAGCTAATTTTCCTTTAAATCTAAAACGCATCACACTTTTGAAAGGAGAAATCTTAAGAAACACACGATCGCCAACCTCAAACTCTAATGGTCGACGTCTTCGGTTAGCATAGCTGGTAAATCTATCTTGTGAAGCCTTCATTCTACTTCGAATCAAGTCAATCTGATCTTTCATATGCTGCACAAATTCAGGGGTAGATGAGGCCAGTCCTGTCTCATATTCTACTCAACCTCCCAGGTAGCTTCTTCTCAGCCATGCTTACTCCATTGGACCCTCACCAACGGAATTATCTTGTTCCTCAATTGTTTCTCCTTCCTATCCAGAATCTGCACTGGATATTCAACATAACTCAAGGCGGAATCCAGCTCAACTTCGTCGGTTCTCAAAACATGGGAAGGATCTGGCTCATATTTTCTCAACATTGACACATGAAAAACGTCATGCATCGCTACTAATTCATCGGGCAGCTTCAATCTATAAGCCAACTGTCCAATCCGCTCAACAATCTCGAAGGGACCAATGAATCTAGGAGCTAATTTGCCTTTAAATATAAACCTCATCACGCTCTTGAAAGGAGAAATCTTAAGAAACACACGATCGCCAACCTCAAACTCTAACGGTCGACGTCTTCGGTTAGCATAGCTGGTAAATCTATCTTGTGCATCCTTCATTCTACTTCGAATCAAATCAATATGATCTTTTATATGTTGCACAAATTCTGGGGTAGAAAGCTGTTTCTCACCAACTTCTTCCCAACAAATCGGAGATCTGCACTTACGACCATACAACGCCTCAAATGGAGCCATCCCGATAGTCACCTGGTAGCTGTTGTTATACGAAAACTCAACCAAGGACAAAGAATCCTGCCAGCAACCACTGAAATCCATCACAATTGCACGCAGCATTTCCTCCAAAGTCTGAATGTTCCTCTCAGACTGACCATCTGTCTGTGGGTGATAGGCTGTACTCATAGCCAATTTAGAACCCATCGCTGCTTGCAGACTCTTCCAAAAACGAGATGTGAACCTTGGATATCTGTCAGACACTATCGAAACAGGAACTCCATGCAATACCACATGTTCGATGTACAGTTTCGCCATTTTCTTCATAGAACACCTCACATCATAGGGAATGAAATGGGCTGACTTCAAAAGTCCATCAATCACCACCCAAATAGCATCGCACCCCCTACTCGATCGAGGCAGATGAGTCACAAAATCCATTAGGGCAAATCCAAACTCTGTAACAATCCGCCAGGTCTCATTCTCTCAGCCTTCACCTGCTGGCAATTCAGACATCTAGCAACAAAACCAGAGATGTCGCTTCATGCCTTCCCACCAGTAGTGAGACTTCAAGGCATGATACATCTTCCTCTCGCCCAGATGCACACTATACCGGCTACAATGCGCATCGTTCAGAATGGTCTCCTTCAAATTGATCAAGTTTGGAACCACTAATCTTCCTCGGAATCTCAGACATCCATAAGAAGTAACAGAGAAATCCTCAGACTGACCACTTCGGGCTTTAATCTTCAACTCATGAATATACGGATCAGACCTCTGTGCCTCACTAATTTCATTCAGAATCTGCGGTTCTACTTGAATCGAAGAAACCGTAAAGTACTGATCATCCGGTTGAAATCGCCAACCAGAAGTACTCAACTGCTCGTAGACCTTCGAAACACTCAAAAACGAAAGCATCGCAGGCTGGGTCTTCCTACTCAAAGCATCTGCTACGGAGTTCATCCGCCCAGGCTGATACTGAATCTCACAGTTAAAGTCCTTGAGCAATTCCATCCAACGTCGCTGCCTCATATTCTGATCAGACTGCGTGAAAATATATTTCAGGCTCTTGTGGTCGGTGTACACCACAAATTCTTCTCCATACAGATAATGCCGCAAAATCTTCAAGGCAAACACTATCGCATCCAACTCCAGATCATGAACAGGGTACCTCGTCTCGAGATGCATAAGCAATCACGTACCCGTTCTACATCATATGACATCCCAAACCATTGAGAGAAGCATCGAAGCACACAACGAATCCTGCTGATACAGACGGTAGAGCCAAAACAGGAGCAGTAGTCAACTTCTCCTTCAACGTCTGAAAACTAAACTCGCACTCATCAGTCCAAACGAACTTCTGATCCTTCTGAGTCAATTGAGTCATCGGCCTGGCTATCGAAGAGAACTTCTCGATAAAACGCCTGTAATAGCCAGCCAATCCCAAAAAGCTGCGGATCTCAGAAACGTTCCTAGGTCTCTCCCTGTTAAGAACTGCTTTGACCTTACTCGGATCGACCGAAATTCCTTGAGCCGAAATCACATGACCCAAAAAGATAACTCGGTCAAGCCAAAATTCGCACTTGCTAAACTTGACGTACAACTGCGAGTGACTCAATCTCTGCAACACCAATCTAATATTCTCATTATGCTCTCTCAAGATCCTCGAATACACTAAGATATCGTCTATGAAGACAATTACGAACCGATCGATGTACTCGCTAAAGACGCGATTCATCAAATCCATGAAAATAGCTGGGGAATTCTTCAACCCAAACGGCATCACAAGAAACTCATAATGCCCATATCGAGTCCGAAGAGCTGTCTTCGCCACGTCAGCATCTCTAATCCGCAACTGGTGTTAACCAGAGAGTAAATCAATCTTCGAGTATACGACCGATACTTGCAACTGATCGAACAAGTCATCAATCCTCGGCAAAGGATACTTGTTCTTCACCGTCGCTTTATTCAACTGTCGAAAATCCACGCACATCCTCATAGACCCATCCTTATTCTTCACAAAAAGAATCGGAGCTCCCCAAGGCTACATACTCGGTCTGATGAAGCCTTTCTCCAAGAGATCTCTCAACTAATCCTTCGGATCTTTCAACTATGCTGGCGCCAGCCGATACGGAGCTCTAGAAATCGGGGCGGTACCGGGCACAAACTCGATACTGAAGTCGATCTCACGTCTTGGAGGGAATCCAGGAATCTCATCCGAAAACACATCGGGAAACTATCGGACGATCGTGATGTCGCTCAACTCCAATCATGGCTCTTGGGAAAGGTCAAGAGCATAAATCATGAATCCAGCATTATCCAGCGATATCAGGCTAAACATCTTCATGGCGGACACTAGTGGAATCTTCGAGCGCGAATCAGCACCATAGAACTCCCACCTCTCACCCGAGTCAGGGCGAAATTTCACCACACCATGATAGCAGTCAACAGTAGCCTTATAGCTAGACAATACATCCATTCCCAAGATGCAATCAAAATCTCTAATTCCCAAAACAATCAGATTGGACACCAACATATGCTCATCAAATCGAAGCACACAATCCAACACCACTTCACAGGACCACAGACTCACACCAGCAGGGGTAGACATGGAAACAAACATCACACAATGGGGAAGAACTCAACCCATGCTCACACACAAACAACTCAGAAATAAAAGAGTGTGATGCACCAGTGTCAAATAGAACTCTCGCAGGATAATCGAAAATAGAGAATGTACCTGCAATCACTATGGCAGGTGTCTCCTCAGCCTGCTCTCTCGTCAAAGCGTTCGCCTGGGCCTGCTGTGGAATCTGAAACTAAGGTCTCGAAGGTGCTCCAAACCTAGAAGACTCACATGGTTGGAATCCAGATCGCTGGGTAGGGGCAGGAAACTGCGGTCTCTGAGAAGAACCACCAGCTGATCCCTGCTGCGAAGGAACTAAAGACTGACCCCTCAACAAAGGACATACTCTTTGAAAATTTCCGGGCTCTCCACAGTTATGGCAAAACCCCTGAACTCCACGACACTACGAAGTCGGAAGCCTTCCTCCGTACTGTCCACAATACATGCTTCCTGAACCACTGCCAGAACCAGAACTCGCCGAACCAGAGGAACTCGAATTCGCCTTCTTCTTGAACTGTTTCCCTCGAGGTCAAAACCTTTGGTGATTCAACTGCTGCTGCGACCCTTGAGGAGAACAAAAAGATTGCGACGCATCCTGAACAGGCTGATGGGTGCGTCCAGTAATCGGCTGAGTCGGAGCATTCTCCTACAGAAAACTCTCCTCAATATCCACCGCTCGGTTAACTGCATCGATATAGGTCGCAGGTGAACCAGACAAAACCATCCGGTATACATCAGGCCTCAAACCTTTCAGAATTTGTTCCTCTTCGTCCTCTCCTGGTTGGCTACGTGTGGCACATAGATCAAAAGAGCAGAAACCTGTCGGGCATACTCAGCCACTCGCATATTACCCTGCTTCAAGTTGTCGAACTCTCGCTCGCGACTGTTATAGAAAGACTCCGGGGTATACTCCTGTCGAAACACCTCACAGAAGCTCTCCCAAGTGATCACAGCCCCACTATCACGAAGGATACGAGAAGTACCTCTCCACCAACGCTGTGAGTTGTCTCTCAGCTGCAACACCGCCAGCTTCAGTCTCTTCTGGGAAACGTATTACAGAGTATCGAACAACTCCTCCATCTGAATTAAACAAGCCTCAGCCATCGCACCACCCTTGGCTGCAGAAAACGTTGGAGGATTCGTCCGCTGAAACCTAGCTAAAACCAACTCCATCTCGCCTATCTGCCTAGTAACGTTCTCAACCTGATGAACAACATAATTGCTACCTGCCCTAGACTCCTCCTCGGTACGTCTAGTCGTCCTTCCTCTTCCTCTCCTCGGCAGCATCTAAACAAGTCTAGAGGTAAGATCTCACAGCAGATATATCACATAGACAGATAAAAGATCACATAAGTCACAGAGTCAACTCAAAAATCAAATCAAAACTCTGTTCCTAGACTCGAGTGTGAATCAAAGAAAATCCAACTTATCCCAGTTTAAGCTCTTATCAAAAAATGTCAGGCCCCATGCTAATAAACAGAGATTATGCCACAATTAAACACATAATAGCGGAAGCATAAAATATGGCTTAAAACTTTTTCGAAATCGTTTGGTTCTGAACTCAAAATAATCATTCAAAATATTCATAATCAAAATACGAGTTAACTCAAACTCATACAAAGCAGGTAACAACAAGTCTCAAATCAAATACAGATCCCCAATACAATAAAACACGGGGCATCCCCCGGTTCAATACATATCATAAAATAAACCGGGACTCAAGGGAACGAGGATCGAATAGCTGGCACTCGACTCAGTCCAGCTTGGTTACCTGAAGATCCTGCAAATGGGTAACACAGACCCAAACAACACAAAAGCAGGAAAAAAAATACGAGGTCAAGCCTCAGTACGAAGAGCTATCAAAACAGCTAATCATGCAACATGCTATAATCAATGCAATGAAATGCATGAGGGCTATCAAGAATCGGATAGCTAGACCAGTGTATCAACCGGAAAATAATCTCAATTAGCCTCTATACCCGCACGGTGTATCAATCGGGGAAATCATCAGTCTGTGATCTTCAGAGCCCGTCAGCCATCAAAGCTCGGTGGTAGACACTCGAATCCGGTAGTCCCCACTCCGATGATAGCGTTGGACTTTTCAGGCACGACACATCTGTCGGCCAGTCACAACGTGGCTATCAATCAGGTCATCAATCAATATGTCAATCAGGATCAAGATGTATGCATGTATGCCAATCAATATTCAATTCACAATGCATACAATTCAATACGTGAGAACATAATGAAAAACTCAAACAATTCAACAAACTGTATCACGTAAAAACACAGAATCACATCAGCAGATTTCCTAACATCAATCACAGCCAACTTCACGCTCAAAGCTGTTAAATCTGCTCAATTCGTACCTTCAACGACTGATTTCTACCTCAACAGATTTACAAAGGCACGGCACAAACAACTGAAGCAAGTCAGCTTCCCTCTGCTACGGCAATCACGGCAAGATGCACCTAAAAACCTCAAATCTGTTAAGGAAACTCAATAATTAACTCATGTATAGTTCAAATCTGAAATTCTCAACAATATTTCCTATGGCCAAGAACCTAACTCCGGTTCTACTTCTAAACAAAGTACTAGCAGCTAATACTAAGCTTAGAAAGGCAGGAAATACTTACCCAGAAGCTGAAACTAGCGGAAGAACTATGGAGTTCCACTGTACAAAGAAACCAGCAACTTCGCGATCCTCTCCAAGGTCGTTCTACAGCCTCAACTGGGTAACAATCTGAAGAGCAACTCACAAGGAATCTAGCGCCACCAAAATCGCTCAAAACAACGGCGGAGAACGACGGTAATAGACGGGAAAAGAGTTGCGGTGAATAGTAGCTAAACGAAGGTTTGAAGATGGAGATGAGAAATATCGGGCTCTAAATAATTCTAAGTGTCGATCAACACTTGTCTATATAACTCCATACAACAGCTGCTGATTTAATCTACCAGACGTTGCTACAGTAGGAATCTTACAACAGAAACCAGCTTTTCCTCTCAGCAAAACCACCAGTAACCATCAGACGTTGCATTCACAAAGGAACATCAAAACGACGCCGCATCAACTAATCAAAACGACGCCGCAGCGCTACAACAGCTGACGACATATTTCTTTCTATACAACCAACAGCTGGTCACGCTAAACAATTCAAACGACGACGTAAAGGACACGTCACCTTCGCTGCCAACAGCTGAACAAAAGCGTTTCTGTAACGACCGGACTTTTCTCAAAAGAAATTTAGAAATTTGGGGTTCGAATTGAAAGATCCAAAAATTTCAATCTTAATAAACATAAAAATCGTTACTAAATTCTGGACTAAATTGCGAATAAACACAATTCATTTCTGCTGAAATGCGGAACAAAGGAAACAATGACGTGAGCGGAAGTAGAATCAAAATCTAATAAACACTTTTTACGGCCAATGAAGAAAATCAGCTTCAAGGGTATACAAAACGCTGAACTAAATCCTCAGCTAATCATAAAAACACACGCGGAACTGATACAACAGCTGATAGGAATGCGAATGAACTTGCATATATCTTCACACCAAAAGTTCATACAGATTTCCACAAAAATGAGGAACTAGAAATCTGTTAACATAAAAAACCAAAACTAAAGTTCTGTACATCAAAATCAAAAAGGAACAATGAAATATGTCCACGATAAACACCACTGTCCAACCAGCCACTCTCCATCCAGCTCCTTACTGCCCATTACCTGCACTCAATGAAAACTAGTGAGCCAAAGGCTCAGCAGGTAAAATCTGGAATAGAAAAATCATGAAAAAGAAACTGATACTGTAACTGGAATCAGAAAGTTGAATACATAAATGAATTCTGAATACGCTTTAGAATAAACAAGCGCAATATATAACTGAGAATTCTGATAGAAACTGAAAGCATAAAACATAATCAAATTCTGAAAACATTTTCTTTAAACATTCTCTGGAGCTGTGATTAAAATCACATTTGCGCTCTTCTGAAATTATGACAACACTTTAAACATTTTGGTCCAATTCGTTTGATCAAACTCCTGATATCAGTCTCTAGCACTATGGCTCATGGTGAAGGAATATACAGATCCGTCGACCTATACACCT
>KQ993001.1:50306-64691 GCA_001598015.1 Dorcoceras hygrometricum
CATTACCTGCACTCAATGAAAACTAGTGAGCCAAAGGCTCAGCAGGTAAAATCTGGAATAGCAAAATCATGCAATAGAAACTGATACTGTAACTGGAATCTGAAAGCTGAATACATAAATGAATTCTGAATACGCTTTAGAATAAACAAGAGCAATATATAACTGAGAATCATTACCTGCACTCAATGAAAACTAGTGAGCCAAAGGCTCAGCAGGTAAAATCTGGAATAGCAAAATCATGCAATAGAAACTGATACTGTAACTGGAATCTGAAAGCTGAATACATAAATGAATTCTGAATACGCTTTAGAATAAACAAGAGCAATATATAACTGAGAATTCTGATAGAAACTGAAAGCATAAAACATAATCAAATTCTGAAAACATTTTCTTTAAACATTCTCCGGAGCTGTGATTAAAATCACACTTGCGCTCTTATGAAATTATGACAACACTTTAAACATTTTGGTCCAATTCGTTTGATCAAACTCCTGATATCAGTCTCTAGCACTATGGCTCATGGTGAAGAGATATACAGATCCGTCGACCTATACACCTGATCCTTACTCTGTTGAAAGGGCACACGGTACGTCAGCCGCGCACTTACCCTTCTTCTGGGGACCCTCTTTGTTGTCATAACTTAAAATATTTTCTAAAACATCGTTCTGCTCTTTCTTTTCTTTCTAAAATCTGTTTTCTTTCTCTCTTGTACGAATTACTGGTTTTCTCTTGTCTAATGATGTTCTGGAACTTCAAGGGATTTCTCTGTAGAATTTACGAAGATGAAAACTGAGTAAAAGCTCTCAAATCTTGTTCAATTGAATCGAATAATATTTTGAACTGAAGCAGAAATGAATAAGAAATCAAATTCTAAAATTTCGTTATCTGTTGAAGAAAACGAAGAATGAACAGTAACCACTTGCAATGAACAGTACCAGTCGCAAGACTAATACCAGCTGCAATGATCAGTACTTAGAAATAAATAAAGCAACTGCTGAAATATCACAATGGAATACATCTGCTGGTGAACAGTGCAGCTACTGAATGTTACGAAGACAACGCAACTGCTGATTTCTAATAAAGTAATGCACCTGCTGGTGTTAACAAAGAAATACACCTGCTGGTTTTAGCAAAAGAAATACACCTGCTGGTGAACAGTGCACCAACTGGAATTTACGAAAGAAATACAACGACTGAAATATTTCAATAGGAATGCACCTGCTGATGTAAAGTGCATCTGCTGATTTTATGAAAACAACGCAACTGCTGATTTTCAACAAAGAAGTGCAACTGCTGGAAATTTACTAGGAAATGCGTCTGCTGAATTTTACAAACGCAACTGCTGAATACCAATAGCTGCTGAACAAACTATCAACTGATGAACAAACTATCAGCTGATGAACAAACTATCAACTGATGAACAAACTATCAGCTGATGAACAATAAAATACGCAACAGCTGAACATGAAAAAGTGCGACTGCTGGTCGCAACTACTGAACTCAAACAATGCGACTGCTGAAATCTATACTTAGAATATTTTCAACAAAGAAATATCAGTCGTGGTATAAGAACCAGATTTCAGACTTAACCAGGTGAATGACGATGGTTTTCCTTTGTCTGAAGAATTCAAAATATCTAAAGTAATTTCTGGAAATGATCGAATAAGCTACTTCGATTGAATTTCTGAAGAAAACTCAAGAATCTACTGGATGAACATCACCAAACCATTTTCTAAAACATCTCTTTAGATCAAAATACGGTAAAACGCAACCTTCATAAAAACAGAGCATGAAATTTCTGATTTTTGAAGAACAGCCGAAGCCATCTTCCTTTCTTTAAAAACCATTACCACCAGCTATAGCTTTTGGTAAAGCGGCAGGCGCTCGGTCCTACAATATAGCTTTTGGTAAAGCGGCATGCGGTCGGTCCTACAATTGGTATCAGAGCCAAGGTCATGGGTTCGATTCCCATTGATTGCAAGGAGTGCAATTATTGGGAGGGGGATTGTTGGAGTGCAATAATTGCCCCTGCTAGGTAGAGCGATCGAACCATGGCGCTTGTGTTGCTATACGGTTTCAAAGATTGGAGTTGTACCGTTACCACCAGCTATAGCTTTTGGTAAAGCGGCAAGCGCTCGGTCCTACAACTCCGATCGCCTCATTTAAAAAGTTTTAAAACTTTTGCTCGGTTTCTTATAGAGAGAGCACCGCTTTGAACTAATTTGTTTTCAATATAATGATGCATGAAGCAGCTAACATCCTATATATATATGATTTAAAATGCCTAAGGAAGAAGAAACGCATTTAATTCAATATGTCGAAGCCTTCTAAAAGTGTGCTCTGTTTAAAATAAAATGATGCACATGAAAACCGAACAATTTTAGTTAAAACAAAAGGATTCGATCGACTTGCTGTAATTGGCTACACAACTGCTGCAATCGTATTCTAACATTTGAAATTTAGCTCTTAATTGATAAAAAGCTAAACAATATATATATCTGAATTCTGAAACTCGATAGAAACAGAGTTTAATAGAATAGCATTGTAATCCCTCAATCTCAAATTTTTCTTGTTTGTGGCCTCTAAAATACCTGGGCATTACAGTTGCACCCAAAACGCTGTGTTCCAACTTATCAAAACGACGTCGCCTCACCATCAGCAGCTGGTCACTCAAACCAACAGCTGGTCGCCCGACTAAAACAATTCCTCATAAACGCAACAGTTGATAGCACTTCTACATCAGCAGTCAACACCAAAAGGTTGACCAACACGTGTCGCTTTCTCGTTAATTCTCGCGATTGTGCGTCTGCTGCCAGCATATTCCTCTTCAAACGCTACTACTGAATAGCAAAACGATGACGCATATACACTCGCTACAATAGATGTCTGAAATGTGCTACACCTGCGACAACGTTTTACTTCTAAATTCCAGGGAATCAGATTTCACCAAAAATTCAAAATTCTAAAATCTGAAAACTCCAAATTCGATTTCTAAATCCTCACATTTTTCCCGCCTTAAGGGATTTCATCCTCGAAATCAAAGGCAAACGCACGGGCAGAATAATCAAATAATCAAATCAATCACCAACAACTAAACAAGCTCAAATCAAAGCTTTAGAAATTACCTGGAATTCGACTATCAGTGATCAAATAGATGAGGACAGTCCTGTCTCATCTTCTCCTCAACCTCCCAGGTAGCTTATTCTTTGCCAGATCAAATAGATGAGGACAGTCCTGTCTCATCTTCTCCTCAACCTCCCAGGTAGCTTATTCTTTGCCATGCTTACTCCATTGGACCATCACCAACGGAATTATCTTGTTCCTCAATTGTTTCTCCTTCATATCCAGAATCTGCACTGGATATTCAACATAACTCAAGGCGGAATCCAGCTCAACTTCGTCGGTTATCAAAACATGGGAAGGATCTGGATCATATTTTTCTCAACATTGACACATGAAAAAAGTCATGCATCGCTGCTAATTCATCGAGCCGCCTCAATCTATAAGCCAACTGTCCCATCCGCTCAACAATCTCAAAGTGACCAACGAATCTAGGAGCTAATTTTCCTTTAAATCTAAACCTCATCACGCTCTTGAAAGGAGAAATCTTAAGAAACACACGATCGCCAACCTCAAACTCTAACGGTCGACGTCTTCGGTTAGCATAGCTGGTAAATCTATCTTGTGCAGCCTTCATTCTACTTAGAATCAAGTCAATCTGATCTTTCATATGTTGCACAAGGGGTAGAAAGCTGTTTCTCACCAACTTCTTCCAAACAAATCGGAGATCTGCACTTACGACCATACAACGCCTCAAATGGAGCCATCCCGATAGTCACCTTGTAGTTGTTGTTATACGACTCAACCCAGGACAAAGAATCCTGCCAGCCACCACTGAAATCCATCACAACTGCACGCAGCATATCCTATAAAGTCTGAATGGTCCTCTCATACTGACCATCTGTCTGTGGGTGATAGGCTGTACTCATAGTCAATCTAGAACCCATCGCTGCTTGCAGACTCTTCCAAAAACGAGATTTGAACCTTGGATATCTGTCAGACACTATCAAAACAGGAACTTCATGCAATCTAACCACAAGGTCGATGTACAGTTTCGCCATTTTCTTCATAGAACACCTCACATCATAGGGAATGAAATGGGCTGACTTCGAAAGTCTATCAATCACCACCCAAATAGCATCACACCCCCTACTCGATCGAGGCAGATGAGTCACAAAATCCATGGCGATGTCCTCCCAATCTTTCTCTCGCCCGGATGCACACTATACCGACTTCAATGCGCATGCATCGTTCAGAATGGTCTCCTTCAAATCGATCAAGTTTGGAACAACTAATCTTCCTCGCAATCTCAAACATCCATCAGAAGTAACAGAGAAATCCTCAGACAGACCACTTCGAGCTTTAATCTTAAACTCATGAATATACGGATCAGTCCTCTGCGCCTCCCAGATGTCATTCAGTATCTGTGGTTCTACTTGGATTGAAGAAACCATAAAGTACTGATAACCCGGTTGAAATCGCCAACCAGAAGTACTCAACTGCTCGTAGACCTTCGAAACACTCAAAAAGAAATCATTGTAGACTGGGTCTTCCTACTCAAAGCATCTGCTACTGAGTTCATCTGCCCAGGATGATACTGAATCTCAAAGTTAAAGTCCTTGAGCAATTCCATCCAACATCGCTGCCTCATATTCAGATCAGACTGCGTGAAAATATATTTCAGGGTCTTGTGGTCGGTGTACATCACAAATTCTTCACCATATAGATAATGCCGCCAAATCTTAAAGGCAAACACTATCGCAGCCAACTCTAGATCATGAACAGGGTACCTCGTCTCGTGAGGCTTCAATTGTCGAGACGCATAAGCAATCACGTACCCGTTCTGCATCAGAACACATCCCAAACCATTGAGAGAAGCATCGGAGCACACAATGAATCCTCCGGATCCATACGATAGAGCCAAAACAGGAGCAGTAGTCACTTTCTCCTTCAACGTCTGAAAACTGAACTCGCACTCATCAGTCCAAACGAACTTCCGATCCTTCTGATTCAATTGAGTCATCGGCCTGGCTATCGAAGAGAACTTATCGATAAAACGCCTGTAATAGCCAGCCAATCTCAAAAAGCTTCGGATCTCAGAAACATTCCGAGGTCTCTCCCAGTTAAGAACTGCTTCAACCTTACTCGGATCCACCGAAATTCCTTGCGCCGAAATCACATGAACCAAAAACATAACTCGGTCAAGCCAAAATTCGCACTTGCTAAACTTGGCGTACAACTGCGAGTCTCTCAATCTCTGCAACACCAATCTAATATGCTCCTTATGCTCTCTCAAGCTTTTTCGAATACACTAAGATATCGTCTATGAATACAATCACGAACCGATCGATGTATTCGCTAAAGACGCGATTCATCAAATCCGTGAAAACAGCAGGGGCATTCGTCAATCCAGACGGCATCACAAGAAACTCATAATGCCCATATCGAGTCCAAAAAGCTGTCTTCGCCACGTCAGCATCTCTAATTCCGCAACTGGTGGTAACCAGAGCGTAAATCAATCTTCGAGTAACGACCGATCTTTGCAACTGATCGAACAATTCATCAATCCTCGGCAAAGGTTACTTGTTCTTCACCGTCGCTTTATTCAACTGTCGAAAATCCACGCGCATCCTCATAGACCCATCCTTCTTCTTCTACAAAAACGAAGCTCTAGAAATCGGGGCGGTATCGGGCACCAACTCGATACTGAAGTCGATCTCACATCTCGGAAGGAATCCAGGAATATCATCCGGGAACACATCGGGAAACTCTCGGACGATCGGGATGTCGCTCAAATCCAATCATGGCTCTTGGGAAAGGTCAAGCGCATAAATCATGAATCTAGCATTATCCTGCGATATCAGGCTAAACATCTCTATGGCGGACACCAGGGGAATCTTCGAGCGTGAATCAACACCATAGAACACCCACCTCTCACCCGAGTCAGGGCGAAATTTCACCACACCATGAAAGCAGTCAACAATAGCCTTATAGCTAGACAATACATCCATTCCCAAGATGCAATCAACATCTCTGATTCCAAAAACAATCAAATTGGACACCAAAATATGCTCATCAAATCGAAGCACACAATCCAACACCACTTTATGGGACCACAGACTCACACCAGCAGGGGTAGACACGGAAACAACATCACACAATGGGGAAGAACTCAGCCCATGCTCACACACAAACAACTCAGAAATGAAAGAGTGTGATGCACCAGTGTCAAATAGAACTCTCACAGGATAATAGAAAATAGAGCATGTACCTGCGATCACTATGGCAGGTGTCTCCTCAGCCTGCTATCTCGTCAAAGCGTTCGCCTGGGCCTGCTGTGGAATCTGAAACTGAGGTCTCGAAGGTGCTCCAAACCTAGAAGGCTCATGGGGTTGGAATCCAGATCGCTGGGTATGGGCAGGAAACTGCTGTCTCTGAGAAGAACCACCAGCTGATCCCTGCTGCAAATGAACTGAAGACTGACCCCTCAACAAAGGACATACTCTCTGAAAATGTCCGGGCTGTCCACAGTTATGGCAAAACCCCTGAACTCCCCGACACTGCAAAGTCAGATGCCTTCCTCCGCACTGTCCACAAGACATGCTGCCAGAACCACTGCCAGAACCAGAGGAACTCGAATTCGCCTTCTTCTTGAACTGTTTCCCTCGAGGTCGAAACCTTTGGCGATTCGACTGCTGTTGTGACCCTTGAGGAGAATAAAAAGATTATGACGCATACTGAACAGGCTGATGGGTGCATCCAGTAATCGGTTGAGTCGGAGCATCCTCTCCAGCCCACAAGACATGCTGCCAGAACCACTGCCAGAACCAGAGGAACTCGAATTCGCCTTCTTCTTGAACTGTTTCCCTCGAGGTCGAAACCTTTGGCGATTCGACTGCTGTTGTGACCCTTGAGGAGAATAAAAAGATTATGACGCATACTGAACAGGCTGATGGGTGCATCCAGTAATCGGTTGAGTCGGAGCATCCTCTCCAGCAAACTCTCCTCAATATCCACCGCTCGGTTCACTGCATCGATATAGGTCACAGGTGAACCAGACAAATCCATCCGGTACAGATCAGGCCTCAAACCTTTCTGAAATTTGTTCCTCTTCGTCCTCTCCTGGTTGGCTACGTGTGGCACATAGATCAAAAGAGCATAAATGTGTCGGGCATACTCAGCCACTCGCATTTTACCCTGATTCAAGTTGTCGAACTCTCGCTCGCGACTGTTATAGAAGGACTCCGGGGTATACTCCTGTCGAAACGCCTCACAGAAGCTCTCCCAAGTGATCACAGCCCCACTATCACGAAGGAAACGAGAAGTACCTCTCCACCAGTGCTGAGCGTTGTCTATCAGCTGCAACACCGCCAGCTTCAGTCTCTTCTGGGGAGCGTATTCCAGAGTATCGAACAACTCCTCCATCTGAACTAACCAAGCCTCAGCCATCGCACCACCCTCGGCTGCAGAAAACGTCGGAGGGTTAGTCCTCTGAAACCTAGCTAAAACCAACTCCATCTCGCCTATCTGCCTAGTAACGTTCTCAACCTGATGAACATCATCATTGCTACCTGCCCTAGACTCCTCCTCGGTACTTTTTGTCGTCCTACCTCTTCCTCTCCTCGGCGGCATCTAAACAAGTCTAGAGGTAAGATCTCACAGCAGATATATCACATAGACAGATAAAAGATCACATAAGTCATAGAGTCACTCAAAATCAAATCAAAACTCTATTCCTAGACTCGAGTGTGATCAAAGAAAATCGAGTTTATCCCAATTTAAGCTCTGATATCAAAAATATCAGGTCCCGTGCTAATAAACAGAGATTATAGCACAATTAAACACATAATATCGGAAGCATAAAATAGGGCTTAAAAATTATCGAAATCATTTGGGCCTGAACACAAAATCATCATTAAAAATATTCATAATCAAAATACGAGTTAACACAAACTCATACAAAGCAGGTAACAACAAGTCTCAAATCAAAAACAGATCCCCAATACAATTAAACACGGGGCATCCCCCGGTTCAATACATATCATAAAATAAACTGGGACTCAACGGAACGGGGATCGACCAGCTGGCACTTCACTCGGTCCAGCTTGGTTACATGAAGATCCTGCAAATGGGTAACACAGACCCAAACAACACAAAAGCAGGAAAACAAATACGAGGTCAAGCCTCAGTACGAAGAGCTATCAAAACAACTAATCATGCAACATGCTATAATCAATGCCATGAAATGGATGAGGGCTATCAAGGATCGGATAGCTAGACCAGTGTATCAACTGGCAAATAATCTCAATTAGCCTCTATACCAGCACGGTGTATCAACCGGAAAAATCATCGGTCCGTGATATTTAGAGCCCGTCAGCCCATCACATCTCGGTGGTAGACACTCGAATCCGATAGTCCCCACTCCGATGATAGCGTTGGACTTCTCAGGCACGACATATCTGTCAGCCCGTCACAACGTGGCTATCAATCAGGTCATCAATCAATATGTCAATCAGGATCAAGATGTATGCATGTATGCCAATCAATATTCAATTCACAATGCATACAATTCAATACGTGAGGACAGAATGCAAAACTCAAAAAATTCAACAAACTGTATCACGTAAAAACATAGAATCACATCAGCAGATTTCCTAACATCAATCACAGTCATGTTCACGCTCAAATCTGTTAAATCTGCTCAACTCGTACCTTCAACGGCTGATTTCTACCTCAACAGATTTACAAAGTCACGGCACAAACAACTGATGCAAGTCAGCTTCCCTCTGCTACGGTAATCATGGCAAGATGCACCTAAAAACCTCAAATCTGTTAAGGAAACTCAATAATTAACTCATGTCTAGTTCAAATCTGAACTTCTCAACAATATTTCCTACGGCCAAGAACCTAACTCCGGTTCTAATTCTAAACAAAGTACTAGCAGCTAATACTAAGCTTAGAAAGGCAGGAAATCCTTACCCAGAAGCTGAAACTAGCGGAAGAACTATTGATTACCACTGTACGAAGAAACCAGCAACTTAACGATCCTCTCCAAGGTTGTTCTACAGCCTCAACTGGGTAAAAATCGGAAGAGCAACTCACAAGGAATCTAGCGCCACCAAAATCGCTCAGAACAACGGCGGAGAACGGCGGCAATCGACGGGAAAAGAGTTACGGTGAACAGTACCTAAACGAAGGTTTGAAGATGGAGATGAGAAATATCGTGATCTAAATAATTCTAAGTGTCGATCAACACTTGTATATATAACTCCATACAACAGCTACTGATTTAATTTATCAGACGTTTCTACAGTAGGAATCTTACAACAGAAACCAGCTTTTCCTCTCAACGAAACCAGCAGCAACCATCAGACGTTGCATTCACAAAGGAACATCAAAACGACGCCGCATCAACTAATCAAAACGATTCCGCAGTGCTACAATAGATGACGACAATTTCCTTTCTAAACAACCAGCAGCTGGTCATGCTAAACAATTCAAACGACAAAGTAAAGGACACGTCACCTTCGCTGCCAACAGCTGAACAAAAGCGTTGCACCCACAACGCTGCGTTCCAACTTATCAAAAAGACATCGCCTCACCATCAGCAGCTGGTCACTCAAACCAACAGCTGGTCGCCCGACTAAAACAATTCATCATAAACGCAACAGCTGATAGCGCTTCTACATCAGCAGTCAACATCAAAAGGTTGACCAACACGTGTCGCTTTCTCGTTAAATCTCGCGATTGCGCGTTAGCTGCCAACAGATTCCTCTTCAAACACTACTACTGAATAGAAAAACGACGACGCATATACACTCGCTATAGTAGATGTCTAAAATGCGCTACACCTTATTTCACGAAACGACAGCGTTTTACTTCTAAACTCCAGGGAATCAGATTTCACCAAAAATTCAAAATTCTAAAATCTGAAAACTCCAAATTCGAATTTCTAAATCCTCACACAAAAGTTGTGAGCCCACGGCTAGTTGTATCCATGAACCATTAAGGGTCACACAAGTACTGGTTTCTCAATTCCCGTACGGAAATTAAGCTCAATTTGTTGATTATAATTGGAGGAAGTATGGAAGTTTGACTTACCAAAATTAACTGGGGTGGAAGTGTGATTTCCTTAAATTAGCTTGGACTTGTATTACTATCCTTAAAGCTGATAGGGGCCTAACTGCTATTTTGGATTAGGTGGTCCAAAAAATTGTTTTCACATCATAAGGTTAAGTTTTGTAAATTGTGTAGATCGGTACTTTCTGATCGTCAATCGGGATTATGATGAAGCCACAATGATGAACTTGAAACCAATGTTCATTGGTCCTGGGCCCGACCCAGGCCCATTAACCTGATTTAGGCCCATGAAAATCTATAATAGGGGCCCTGGGTATTCATTTTACACGCACCAAAAGTTGTATTGACAACTATACTCTGAACTCTCTTCTCACCTTAGTTATATTTTTCTTCCCCTCCTCCCTTCCCTTCGTTGATCCAGTCGTCAACCGTTCGAAGGGCGAATTCCCTGGCCTAGACGCCAGCAAGGTAACCTTGTAAACATCCCATGCATGTTTACATTATTATTTAGTGTACTGACCATTCCCGGGCTTCAAAAATTTTAAACTTCCGCTGTACCCCACGAACGGAATCCGGATCTGCCGCTTCGTCAACAGTGGCATCAGATCTTTGGCTTGGATATGTCAATACACCATTCTGACTGAATTGCATCAAAAATCTCGTTTTTTTAAAAAATATTTCCGGCCGCACGTCGCCGCGCACCGCTGCCGCCCATCACGTGCATGTCTCGGCAGTCATCGCACGATGTTGCGGGAACGTCCCGAATATTCCGTGCAGCCGTTGTGTGCAGATGGCACGCGGATGTTGCTGGAATGTCTCGAACATCCCGTGCGGACGGTGCGCGTGGACCCGCGCACATTGTGCGCGCAAGCATCATATTTGTATTTAAAATATGATTTCGTTGGATAAAATCAAATTTTATTTGATTATTTTATTATGTCGATTAATTGGATTAATTGAATAGATAAAGTTGTTTGGGATGATCGAGAGTCATTCCCAATGTGTTAGGTGTATGCTAGGTTTTACTTTTCTTGGTTTTAATATTGTTGATATCATATCAAATTGGGCCTAGTTTATGGCTCATTCCCACCCATTTAGATGTATCCCTATTTTTCATGGATATTTAAATGTAAATATTAGACCAGATATTGTTGAAGATGGTGAAAATGATGATCAAATATTTTGTAGACCGAAAACATGTAAAATTGGAAGCTTAATTAATAGGATTGCATTTGCATACTGCATATCACCTAGAATTGGACCTAGATCCATGCTTGGGTACCACAGATCGCATAGTTCTCGGTTATCGATCAACCATTTTATATATGTGATATTATTGAGACCAAATTTCAAATATTAAAATCCCTCATTTTAAATTTGATTTAATATTTATATCAAGATTAAAAGTTTCATTATTAAATTGAAGAAACATAGTTTATTGATAATTATGAGGAAATGTGACAAAAGGTGATCTAAGAGTGTCCTTTATAGACCGGCTTAAATATGACCTGTATAGGCTAGTCTCACGGAGGGGCGTTGTTTTGTCATAGGAAGTTGGTTTTAAGTGGGCCTTAACCCTCCAATGACCTGGAAGCACTCTTAGAGAATGTTAGTCCATGACTTCTAAATTGATCATAAAACAAAAGTTTATTCGATAAGATCATGAAGCTAAGGTAATTTAAATATTGTTTAAAATTCCTACCTTCCATGAACGATGGGTGTCGATGATACCCGCACATATGGCCCGACTCATATTATTGGGGGGTTCTGTGTGCCGAAAAGTTGTGCACGCCATTGTCACTTGCTGTGAGTTGGATGGAACTCCCATGACGTTGGCTCATATTATTGTGGACGTTATGGTGACCGTCCAGTACAAATCAACATTGATGGGTCATCTTGACAAGTGATAGTAATCGGAATCATATTATTGGGCCCTTACTAGTCGTGGGGTAAATACATGGAGGTTGCACCTGTTGCAATTGGGCTCTACCTTTTGAGGATCATGGTTGGGTGAGATTATTCGGGACCATGATTTCTTTATTGACTTTGTGTACCCAATAAGGAAATTGCTTTCTTGATTTCATTAGAGGGTTGTGAAATCGTTAAAATAGTGGGAGATGCCATGTTTACGTGAAGCAGACAATGTGAGATAAGCTGGATAATAGATCCATCTTATGCTACTTCATTGGGTATCCAAAGAATTCTATTGGATACTGCTTCTTCTATCCCAACTAAACAAAAGTGTTTGTTTCTAAAAATGCCACCTTTCCAAAAAAGAAATTTCTACTTGATAGAAAATGCAAGATATTAGAACTCGAAGAAGTTCGAGAACCAACTGAAGTACCAAGTGAATCTCCCACACCTCAAGAGCCAATCCTTGATATGGACACACCTAGGAGATCTGAAAGGGTTCCTAGGGCTCCTGTTAGATATGGTTTCCTGCTTGAAGATGACCAAAGTGATAAAACGGTTGGATGTGATCCAAGAACCTGCAAGGAGGAAATTTCCGATGCTGATTCTAATTTGTGTCTTGAAGCAATGCAATCTGAGATTGACTCAATGCATTCAAACCCAGTTTGGACTCTTGTAAATCCTCCCGAAGGAATTGTTCCTATTGGGTGCAAATGGATATACAAGAGAAAACTTCGGCCTGATGGTAAGGTACTGACCTACAAGGCGCGACTGGTTGCAGAAGGTTATACTCAAAGGCAAGGTGTTGACTATGATGAAACTTTTTCACCAGTTGCAATGTTCATGTCGATGAGAATCCTGCTAGCCATAGTCGCATGGTACGACTATAATATATGGCAAATGGATGTGCAGACTGCGTTCCTTAATGAAAACATTAAGGAAGAGATCTATATGACGCAACCTGAGAGATTCACATCCGTAGGAAGTGAGCATAAAGTATGCAAACTTCAGAGATCGATCTACGGTCTCAACAAATAATCGAGAAGTTGGAACCTAAGGTTCCAAATAAATTATGGTTGTCTAGTAGATTTTCGATGAAGGACATGTTAGAGTAGATGCCCAACTAGCCAACTTGTGGCGTGTGGGTTTTATAGACTCTTGTACGAACAGTCTTTATATATGATATTCGCATTTACTTATATGGCGTTCTTTGCTTTCATTATGTGTGTAATGATTTACAATTGCGTTGAGTAAAGACCTAGAATGCACTAAAGCGTATGTTAGATGTGATAGTGGGTATGACGGCTATCATTAAACACATCTAATAGTCGCTGTGTATTCTGAACATGTTCATAGTCGATTGGGCCGTAAAAATGAGGATAAGGCCGCCCGAGTTCGAGACTAGTATCTGCGATGCAAAGTACCATGTTTCATTGGTAGGGAACATTGTGATGTTCTGAGCAAGCAGATAGATAGTGACCTGGTGATCTATCGCTTCGATCTCCAAGATGTATGCATAGCTATCGGATCTATAGCGACTCTCGATTTACCAATGGTCGTTGATCTGATCGGGATATATGGATTGAAAGGACTGTACTGTACACTAACCACGACCAACTGGTTCTTGCAGGCACTATCAGTGATAACTAGGGGATCATGGGGCGATGTTGCTAGACGCTTTACCATGATCCGTTGGGCAGGTCCGGAATTGTGATTCCGGAGCGACAATGGTTGTGGGGCCCACGGCTAGTTGTATCCCTGAACCATTGAGGGTCACACAAGTACTAGATTCGATATTCCCGCATGAATACTCAGCTCTATGTGTTGAGCACGAGAAGAGGATTTCGGGAAGTGCGACTTCCTAAAAGTCAACAGGGGTCAAACCGGGGTTTCCCGCTGTTGAGGGGCAAAACGGTCAATTTGCACTTGGGTTCTGAAAAATGGTTTTTCAGATCATTGTATTCAGTTTCTGAAACTGATTCGATCGGTCCGATCTGATCGGCAATCGGAGTTACGGTGAAGTCTCGGTGATGGAGATGAAACGAATGTTCATCCGTTGGACCCGGGCACGTTGGGCCGGATCCAAATCCATCACCTATTCTATTTAATTGTAGAACTTTGACTTAACCTAAACACTTGTGTTACACAACTAAACCTAACCCTAAGTGCAAACCGCCGCCCCTCTCTTCAAATTACCTCACGCCGCCGCCCGACGCCGCCGCCGCTTCGCCGGAAATCGTTCCGGCCTAGTTTTTCGAGGAGAATCCGTTCGTGCAGAATTCGTCAGTGCTTCTAGTGCAGGCTGACGAAGGAGTTTTGTTTCTGGTCGTGGAC
>KQ993001.1:92585-103210 GCA_001598015.1 Dorcoceras hygrometricum
AGGGCCGCCCCCCGCAACATATCGCGCGGCGGCAGCCGCACATCGCCGTGCCAAGCGCGACGCACGGCCGCACGCAACGTCGCTCGTCCAGCGCCCTGCCACCGCGTGACGAGCGGCCGTGATGTTGCGCAACCAGTGCACATCACGCCGCCCATCCAGCGCGTGAGATCAGTAGCGGCGGCCGGCCTCCAATCGTGAAACGGCGCCCAGAAATCGGCGCGACGCAGCGGCCACCATGCGCGATCTCCGTGCGAACAGGTGCGCGAGACCAGCAACCATCGACCGTGCAGCCACGCGCGAAGCAGCGCGCATGTCTCGGCCACCATGCGCGGCCAGCGCGCATGGCATCGCACGACCAGCGCGCGCTGGGGCCCCGCAATGCACGGCGCGGAGTCCAATCTCAAATTTTTTTTTTGTTTCAATCGATTCAAAATTCGAGATTCAGATGCAATATGGCAGCAATTGTATTGATCAGATCCGAGCCAAAGCTCTGATACCACTGTTGGGGAACCGTGGCCGATCCGTATCCCGTCTCCCGACGAGTCAGCGGAAGAATAAAATTAGGCCGGGAAACGTTCAATACAATCCAAAACAATGACACAATATGAACCATTCATAGGGTGTTTAGGCAGTTACCTTGCTGGCGTCTAGGCGCCTGGCTCCGACTAGTTTCACTAGGAAACCGGCACTTCACGGTAGGTGGCGGTAGATTACGTCAATCAGGTCCACGACCGGAAGGGAGACTCCTTCATCAGCCTGCACTAGAAGTCCTGACGAGATCGGCATGGACGGAAACTCCTCGAAAAGTTTGCCGGAACAAATTCCGGCGAGGGGCGGCGGCGGCGGCGGCTTGGGAGAGGAGGGAGGCGTGTGCTTTTAGGGTTAGGGTTAGGTGTAATCAAGAGTCAAGTGTTTTGATTAAAGCCTCTAAGTCTATTTAAATAGACTAGTGATAGACTTGGACCGGCCCAATGGGCCCTGGTCCAACGTATGAACATTCGGTTCATCCCTATCACCGTGACTTCATCATAACTCCGATCGCCGATCAGATCAGACCGATCGAATCAGTTTCCAAAACAATACTATGATCTGAAAAACCATTTTTCAGAACCCCAGTGCAAAATGACCGTTTTGCCCCTCAACAGCGGGAAATCACGATTTGACCCCTGTTGACTTTTAGGAAGTCGCACTCCCGAAAACCCTCTTCCCATGCTCAGCACATTGAGCTCTGTTTCCGTGTGGGAATCTCAAATCCAGTACTTGTGTGACCCTCAATGGATCAGGGATATAGCTAGCCGTGGGCCCACAACCATTGTGGCTCCGGAATCATAATTCCGGACTTCCCCAACGGATCATGGTAAGAGCGTCTAGCAACATCGCCCCATGATCCCCTAGGTATCACTGATAGTGCCTGCAAGAACCAGTTGGTCGTGGTTAGCGTATAGTACGGTCCTTTCAATCCATATATCCTGATCAGATCAACGACCATTGGTAAATCGAGAGTCGCTAAAGATCTGATTGCTATGCATACATCTTGGAGATCGAATAGTGACATCGCGAGTGTAACTAGGTAAACCCATTTACCTAAAACACTTCTAGTACTATGGCCAGAGATTTATACACTATCGTCTCCTCAGATAACATAGGATATCCACGCATGTCTGCGAGCGGTGAATCCTCAACAACGATGCATCGACTCCTACATGCATCGGGGTCTCACCCAATCCCGCCGCCTAATGACCCCAAGTGAGTCGGAAAACGGGTCAAAGTGAGACGCCTATCATGTAGAGTCTCAATGATGTTTCGAGTCGTGAGGACTAATCAGTACAACCAAGACCTCGGACTTATCCACTCGACAAATGGTAACCACTTGGAAAGTCCGAACGAGGGTAGTTAGATAGATCACCAGGTCACTATCTATCTGCATGCTCAGAACATCACAATGTTTCCTACCAGTGAAACATGGTACTTCGCATCGCAGATACTAGTCTCGAGCTCGGGCGGCCTTATCCTCATTTTGACGGCCCAATCGACTAGGAACTAATTCAGAATACACAGTGACTATTAGATGTGTTTCATGATAGTCGTCATACCCACTATCAGCAGTTGACATCCATCTTTGAGTAAGTTGTCAACTGCTTCGCTGCTGAATCAAGTCGACTACTGCTTCTCTTGCGCTTCTGCTGAATCTTGCGACTGAAACTTGCGACTGGATTTCACAACGACTGGAAGTACTGTTGCTACCTGCTGAATCTTCGTGCCTGCTGAATCTTTTCGCAAAGATCATCCTGCTGAATTCTGTGTGCGAAGTCAAAACGCTGTCGTACCAACTTATGTAAACGACATCGACAAATGGTAACCACTTGGAAAGTCCGAACGAGGGTAGTTCGATAGATCACCAGGTCACTATCTATCTGCATGCTCAGAACATCATAATGATTCCTACCAGTGAAACATGGTACTTCTCATCGCAGATACTAGTCTCGAGCTCGGGCGGCCTTATCCTCATTTTGGCGGCCCAATCGACTAGGAACTAATTCAGAATACACAGTGACTATTAGATGTGTTTCATGATAGCCGTCATACCCACTATCACATCTAACATACACTATAGTGCCTTCTTGGTCTTTACTCAACGCAAATGTTAATCATCATACAACACAATGAAAGTAAAGAATGCCATAAATAAAATGCGAATATCATATATAAAGATTGTCATGTACAAGAGTCTATAAACCCACACGCCACAAGTTGGCTAGTTGGGCATCTACTCTAACAGATAGTGCCTGCAAGAACTAGTTGGTCATGGTTAGCGTACAGTACGGTCCTTTCAACACATATATCCCGATCAGATCAACGACCATTGGTAAATCGAGAGTTGCTAGAGATCCGATATCTATGCATACATCTCGGAGATCAAATAGTGACATCGCGAGTGTTACTAGGTAAACCCATTTAACAAAAACACATATAGTACTCTGGCCAGATATTTATCACACTATTATCTCCTCAGATAGCATAGTATATCCACGCATGAAAGTGAGCGGTGAATCCTCGACAACGAAGCATCGACTCCTACATGCATCGGGACCTCACCCAATCCCGCCACCTAATGACCCCAGTTGAGTCGGTAAATGGGTCAAAGTGAGGCACCTATCATGTAGAGTCTAAATGAGGTTTCGAGTAGTGAGGACTAATCAGTACAACCAAGACCTCGGACTTATCCACTCGATAAATGGTAACCACTTGGAAAGTCTGAACGAGGGTAGTTCGATAGATCACCAGGTCACTATCCATCTGCATGCTCAGAACATCACAATGTTCCCTACCAATGAAACATGGTACTTCGCATCGCAGATGCTAGTCTCAAGCTCGGGCGGCCTTATCCTCATTTTGACGGCCCAATCGACTAGGAAGAATTCAGAATACACAGTGACTATTAGATGTGTTTCATGATAGCCATCATATCAATTATCACATCTAACATACACTATGTTGCATTCTAGGTCTTTATCCAACACAATTGTTAACATTATAACATAATGAAAATAAAGAATATCATAAAAGAAATGCGTATTTCATAAATAAAGATCGTCATACCTTGGGCTTCTTGGCGGGATTTTCCTCCTTCGCAGGGGCAGAACGCTTCTTACCCTTGCGTTTGGGCCCCTTCTTCGCAGAGGAAGAAGAGCCCATAAGGAGGACGGGCTTGTCCTTCTTTATGGTCCCCTCGAACACTACAAGCATGTTCACCACCTCTTCACGGGTGGCTTCCAGCTTATTCATGTTAAAGTTGACCACAATGGGGTCGAATGCAGCAGGGAGTGAGAGGAGAAGCAGATCCACTGACAGCTCATGTGGAAGTGTGATGTTAAGGCCCACCAACTTTTCAATAAGCCCAATCACACGAAACCCATGCTCGCGGACCGAAGTCACATCGCGCATGCGGCTCGTCATGAGCTCCTTGACAGTGGTGAACCTCTCAGTCCGTGAGTTCTCCCCATACAGCTCCTTAAGATGAAGGTGTATGTCAGCAGCATACACCGTCTTCTCAAAGCGCCGCTGCATTTCGTTTGACATCGATGCCATCATATAGCATCGAGTCTTAAGCTCGTCATCCCACAATTTATTAAGCTTTGTCAGCTCCTCAGGGCTGATATCGGCAGGGGCTTCCTTCGGAGGGCTCTTGTCTAATGTGTAGAGGAGCTTCTCCGAAGCCAATACCTTATTGAGGTTTCGAAGCCAGTCTTGGTAGTTCAGACCAGTGAACTTGTTGCTATCCAGTATAGCAGCAAGTGGGTTTTTTATCGAAGACATTATATAAGCAGTTTATACTGAAAAGAAAAACAGACATGCATTACTAACTATATATGAAAAACTCTAAGACATAAAACAAGGTCATTAAGTTTTATGAATTACCCTCACACTACTTTAACGATTTCACCACCCTCTAATGAAATCAAGAAAGCAAGTTTCCTTAGTGGGTACACAGAGTCCAATCAAGCGATCATGGTCCCGAATAATATCAGCCAACCATGACCCTCAAAAGGTAGAGTCCAATTGCACCAGGTGCAACCTCAATGTATTTACCTCACGTCCAGTAAGGCCCAATAATATGACGCCGATTACTATCACGTGACAAGATGACCCATCAATGTCGAGTTGTGAAGGACGGTCCTCTTAACGTCCCCAATAATATGAGCCAACGTTAAAGGGAGTTCCAACCAACTCACAGCGAGTGTCAATGACGCGTACAGCTTTTCGGCATACATGACCCCCTCAATAATATGAGCCGGGCCATGTATACGGGTAGCATCGACATACACTCATTGTTGATGTAAGGTAGGAAAATTTAAACAAATTTAAATTCCCTTAGTTTATCGAATAAACTTTTAATCTTGATATAAATTTTAAATAATATTTAAAATGAGGGATTTTAATTTTGAAATTTGGTCTCATTAATTTTAAATCACAATTTAAAATGCGGATTCAACAAACATATATCGCATATATAAAATTTGGGATGATCGATAGCGATAGCTATGCGCTCCGTGGTTGCCAATCACGGACCTAGGTCCAGTCCTAGGTGAAATGCAGTATGCAATGCAATCCTATTACATTTGCTTCCAGTTTTAAAAATCTTCGGTCTTCAATATCTTTGATCATCATCTCCACCATCTTCAAAAGTCCTCCCACTAAATCTAATATTTATAATTAAATATCCATGACACGTTGGGATACAATTTTAAAGGGGTGGGAACGGGCCATAAACCAGGCCCACTTTGAAATAATATCAACAATATTACAATCAAAATTCGCAAAACCTAGCATACACCTAACATGTTGGGCACGTTTCTCGATCATCCCAAACATACAATCAATTCAAATAATTGACATAAATTAAATAATCAAATCAAATTTGATAATTTCCCAACAAAATCATATTTTAAATATAAAATCACATTTTATAAATAAAATCATATTTTGTCAATATTAATTGCATCAAATTAGGTTTAAAACAATTTTAGCCCCAAAATCTAAAAAATTCCAAAAATCAATTTTGGTCCGACCAAAATGGCCCAATATCAAATATTGGCCCGAAAACTCCTCGGGCCGCCCGGGACAGGCCCGAAACGAACCCTAGAAGTCAAAAACAGTGTCGCAACACCGCCTCGGGTTCGCCAGAAAGTTGCGCACGGGGGCGGCCACCTGCGCGCACACCGCGCGCAGGTGGGCGGCAGGTGCCGTACGCCACCGTGCGCGACAATCACGCACGGTGGCCGGCCATTGGCACTGTAGCTGCGTGCAGCTACAGTGCCACCGTGCACACGCTACAGTGCGTGCCGTACGCCACCGTGCGCGACAATCACGCACGGTGGCCGGCCATTGGCACTGTAGCTGCGTGCAGCTACAGTGCCACCGTGCACACGCTACAGTGCCGACGTGCGCACGCTACAGTGCCGCCATGTTTTTTTTTTATTTTCAAGAAATTTGTGATTTGATGCAATAAGGCACAAAGTATGTATTGATAGATTCGAGCCTTGGATCTGATACCACTGTTGGCGCAGTGACGGATCCGGATCCCGTTCCCGGGGCGCGGCGGAAGTTTCAAAATTTTGCACCGGTAACGTTCATACATAACATAAATCAACAATAAACATCCATAGGGTGTTTGAATTGTTACCTTGCTGGCGTCTAGGCGCCTGGCTCCGACCAGATTCACAGGGAATCTGGCACTTCAACGGTAGGCGGTGGTAGATCTCCTAATCTGGTCCACGACTGGAAACATGACTCCTTCGTCAGTCTGCACTAGAAGAGCTAACAAATTTGCCACGAACGGAATCTCCACGACAAGGTGATCGGAACAAGTCCGATCACGGCAAGCGGCGGCGGCGCGGCGGCAAGGCGGCGGCGGCCGAGAGAGGCATGGAGGAGAGGGGTGGGCGGAGCTTGGAGGCTAGGGTTTTGTGTTGTGTGGTGTGTCATACATCAACCCTAGGCCATGCATAGACTAGTGATGGGCTATGACCGGCCCAATGGGCTTGGGTGAGGCCCAGGTCCATATGAACATTCGGTTCATTTCCATCACCGTGGCTTCATCATAACTCCGATCGACGATCTGATCGAACCAATCTACACAGTTTCCTAAACTGAGTATTATGATGCGAAAACAATTTTTTCAGACCACCTAGTCCAAAATTGCAGTTTAGCCCCTCACCTTTAGGGAAATCGCAATTTGACCCCAATTGACTTTTAGGAAGTCTCACTCCCTAAATTCCTCCTCTGCTCAACACATTGAGCTTAGTTTCCATGCGGGAATCGTGAATCCAGTACTTGTGTGACCCTCAATGGTTCAGGAATACAGCTAGCCGTGGGCTCACAACCATTGCGACTCCGAAATCACAATTTCGGACTTACCCATCGGATCATGGTAAAGCGCCTAGCAACATCGCCCCATGATCCCCTAGGTATCACTGATAGTGCCTGCAAGAACCATTTGGTCATGGTTAGCGTACAGTACGGTCCTTTAGATCAACGACCATTGATAAATCGAGAGTCGCTAGAGATCCGATATCTATGCATACATCTCGGAGATCATATAGTGACATCGCGAGTGTTACTAGGTAAACCCATTTACCTAAAACGCATCTAGTACTCTGGACAGAGATTTATCACACTATTATCTCCTCAGATAGCATAGGATATCCACGCATGAAAGCGAGCGGTGAATCCTCGACAACAAAGCATCGAATCCTACATGCATCGGGACCTCACCCAATCCCGCCACCTAATGACCCCAGTTGAGTCGGTAAACGGGTCAAAGTGAGGCACCTATCATGTAGAGTCTCAATGACGTTTCGAGTAGTGAGGACTAATCAGTACAACCATGTTATGATAAAATTTATAGTTTTGGTGATAACAAAAATAAGAAAAGATTTGGACCTAAACGATGAATTTCGAATAATCTTCTCAAAGAAATTAGAGGTTTCTGACAACAGTGATTGGTTTGAGTTACAGTTATGATTTCGGGTTGATCAGAATCGGATCTTGGAACAGTGGAGTTATCGATTTGGTTATTCGGGTTATCGGGTCAGAAATCTACTGTTAATGGAGTATTGAGGATGATGATATCTGCCAACAGCACTTGATTATTGTATCGGTGATAGTATCTGCCAACAGATATTGAAACAGTAAAGGGTTCTATCAACAGAAAGGGCCGTATTCATTGATAGGTATATTCGACAGACCTTGTAACAGTACTACTCATCGTTGCTGACAACAGATAGCGCTAATGGATATGCTCATCAGATATCGTAACAGTAAAGTTCAACAGGGCTTCGTTTGCGATCAACAGCTATGATGACGTCAGCTACAGTAGACTATAAGATATCATGACGTCACCATCTTATTTAGCTACAATGGTCATATAACAGATATGATGACGTCAGCTACAGTAGAGGAACAGACATGATGAAGTCATCATTGCTGCATTTGCAACTGGTCATACATTGTTTACCGCGACAGATATCTTAATACCAAGGTACTATTCATTCATCTTCAACAAAGAAAGATCTGTCGACAGAAATGGTTTCAGGCGCAAGCATAAAGTTGATTCAAATTCGATTGAATACTCAATTGGAAAAGATCGATGGCCATAACAGAATCGTACAAATTGCCTGGAATTAAGAAGACAAGATTGGTACTATTTTTGGAAAAATAGTACACATAGAGGTCGTTACAACGGGATTACACATATATGGAAATCATATTTCTGTCTCAGACGATACGCAAGTTACCATATAATGGATCAGGATTGAAGGCGTACCATTGTCAGAATTTCAAAAAGGATTTTGTTGCCTTATCAGAATTAATCGATCGTTGAACGAAGAGTATAAATAGCAGATGTTTTGAATTGAAGAAGAACTCTCGCTATTGCTATTGCTGAAACGCTGCCAAATTAAACTCTCGAGCTATTCATTATTGAAGCATACTTAAAGCTCACAAGACTCGAAGATCAATATTGTGGTTTTTAATTGATATACCTTCGAGTCATTCTCTGGTTCAACCTTTGAATCGAGTTTCTGTGTTTAGAAACCAGAGAAATTTACAGTCTCAAATACGTGCATTTCATTGTAATATCTTATTGAGTCTGTAACAAACAGGCTTCTCCAAAGCCGTTTCAAAATATTGATAAGGGTTGTAAACCAGCAGCTGCGTCTGCTTGGATTGGTGTGGAGATACTAGGAGTTCTCGTACCTACTGGTTGCGGGATCGGGTGTTTGTAGAAGGCCTACTTTCATCAAATCTTCTAGTGATACCTTCCGAGGAGGAAGAAGGGGAGACGTAGGATATTAATATCCAAACTTCCAGAAACAAATCCTGAACTCTTATCTCTTTACTTTACGCTCTTGCATACTGCATTAACATATTATTATTACTGTTCACAAGTTAATAGGCCTTTTCCGCACAAAAATATTGATCCTATCAATTTGTATCAGAGCAGGTGCTTCTCAGTTATTGAACAGTATTTATTTGTGCGTTATATTATCTCAATATGTCGATCTCTCACAACAAGATTCCCATGTTTTCCAGAGAAGATTATGATTACTGGAAGATACGCATGCAAGCGCATCTGGATGCCATGGATGACGAAACATGGACTGTTATCACTGAAGGGCCATTGAAAATAACGAAGACAAATCTGGCGGTTGCTATAACAAATGGCGAGCCTCGGTATCTTGAGAAACCCAGGCACGAGTATACAAATGATGACAGGAAGAAAGCAAATCTAGACAATATGGCCAGGGACATCCTATACAAGACGCTGGAAAAAGACAAAAACATGTTCAGCAAAATCAAAACCTGCGCCACAGCCAAAGACATCTGGGAAAAGCTGGTCCAGATATGTGAGGGAAGCGACGAGACAAAAGAGAACAACTTGATCGTCACTCAACAGAAGTATGAGTCCATCAAGATGAAAGACGGCGAAACAATGACTGAATTTGACGAGCGCTTCAGTGCAGTTATCATCGAGTTGAACAGCCTTGGAAAAGAGTACATCAACAGAAAGCTAGCACTGAAAGTCATGAGAGCGTTACCAAAGGAGTGGGACGTGAAGACCATGGCAATGAGGGAGTCAAAGGACCTGAATAAGCTGGAACTCCATGATCTGTTCGCAAATCTGAAGGCATAAGAATTTGAATTGGAGACAAGATCAGAAGCTGGTCCCTCAACCTCCCAGCCAACAAAAGCATTGGCAGCTACAACAATCGAACAGTGCTATCCTAGTACAAGAAAAACCGCTGATAAACTCAACGATGACGTCATGTCCCTCTTCGTAAAGATGTTTGGGAAATTCATGAGAAGATCTTTCCACCCTTCCTCTCCTTACAATAATTTTAATAAAAATGATAAATCTGTATCTGACATGAAATGTTTCAATTGTGAACGACCAGGGCATTTTGCAGCTGATTGCAATAGGCCAAAGAAGGAGGACAGATCCACTGATGACAAGAGAATTGATGATAGATATCGAAGAGATGAGAAGAAGGAGGACAGATACAAGAAGGAGGATCGGTACAATCGTAATGACAAGAATGATGATAGAAATATCGAAAGATCCAAGGAGCGATCCAATGATAGACGGATGAGAACAAGACCTGAAAGAAGGCCAAATAGAAAGAATGACAGAAAGGTGCTGATGGCAGAAGAGAGCATCAAAAGCTGGGCTGATAGTGATTGTCAGGCCCCGTGCTAATTACCAACAATTAACACAAAATAAGCGCATAATTACGGAAGCTTAAAACAGGGCTTAAAAATTTTTCAAAATACAAAGGCCTGAACTTCAAATCATTCATTCAAAATATTCGATATTCAAAATATAAGTTTACTCGACTCGATACAGCAAGTAACCACATAAATCAATTCAAAATACAGATCCCCCAAATACAATAAAACACGGGACATCCCCCGGTTCAATACATATCATAAATAAACTGGGACTCAGGGATGCGGGGATCGACCAACTGAACTTCCACTCGGTCCAGCTTGGTTACCTGAAACTCCTGCAAATGGGTAACACAGACCCAAACAACAAAAGCAGGAAAAGAAAAACGAGGTCAAGC
>KQ993001.1:123068-146657 GCA_001598015.1 Dorcoceras hygrometricum
CATTTACCTAAAACACTTCTAGTACTCTGGCCAGAGATTTATACACTATTATCCCCTCAGATAGCATAGGATATCCACGCATGTCTGCGAGCGGTGAATCCTCGACAACGATGCATCGACTCCTACATGCATCGGAGTCTCACCCAATCCCGACGCCTTATGACCCCACCTAAAACACTTCTAGTACTCTGGCCAGAGATTTATACACTATTATCCCCTCAGATAGCATAGGATATCCACGCATGTCTGCGAGCGGTGAATCCTCGACAACGATGCATCGACTCCTACATGCATCGGAGTCTCACCCAATCCCGATGCCTTATGACCCCAAGTGAGTCGGAAAACGGGTCAAAGTGAGACGCCTATCATGTAGAGTCTCAATGACTTTCGAGTCGTGAGGGCTAATCAGTACAACCAAGACCTCGGACTTATCCACTCGAAAAATGGTAACCACTTGGAAAGTCCGAAGGAGGGTAGTTCGATAGATCAACAGGTCAATATCTATCTGCATGCTCAGAACATCACAATGTTCCCTACCAATGAAACATGGTACTTTGCATCGCAGATACTAGTCTCTAACTCGGGCGGCCTTATCCTCATTTTGACGGCCCAATTGACTAGTAACATGTTCAGAATACACAGCGACTATTAGATGTGTTTCATGATAGCCGTCATACCCACTATCACATCTAACATACGCTTTAGTGCATTCTAGGTCTTTACTCAACGCAATTGTTAATCATCATACACACAATGAAAGTAAATAATGCCATATGAATAAAATGCGAATATCATATATAAAGATTGTCATTTACAGGAGTCTATAAACCCACACGCCACAAGTTGGCTAGTTGGGCATCTACTCTAAAAGCTACATCAAGAGTCTTCTTCCTCTTCCACTGACGTATCTATGCATTTTAATTCGGAGGATATATCTTTAAATGCAAGAACAGATACTCAACCATCAGCACCAGTTGATTTTACTGTATTTACTGATGCTCTTGAAGATCTCCTATTGTCTATGTCCCAGCGCATTAATGATTCTAACTGCGAAATCTTATCCAAGATCAAATCTGTTGAGATCGGTGTTCGAGAAGCTCTACTAAAACAAAATGACTTGATACGCCAGTCACTTCAGAATGCTCGTCGAGATCATGAGACGCAGGGCTTTACTCAAGTAATGCACATAAATGATCTCAAGAAGGGTATGCTTGCCCAAGTCGGCCCTGTTTTTCAAGATTTAATGGATATCAAAAGGAGTCAGAGAGAGCAAGATGCCAATATCACTGCTTTAGATAGGCAGGTTGCTGCTATAAGGAACGAACAGTTAGATTTTCAATCGAAAATAGCAGCAGATCTCCTGAGCCTTTCCACCCAATTTGGTGACATCATCGATTACATTGATACGCCAGTCACTTCAGAATGCTCGTCGAGATCATGAGACGCAGGGCTTTACTCAAGTAATGCACATAAATGATCTCAAGAGGGTATGCTTGCCCAAGTCGGCCCTGTTTTTCAAGATTTAATGGATATCAAAAGGAGTCAGAGAGAGCAAGATGCCAATATCACTGCTTTAGATAGGCAGGTTGCTGCTATAAGGAACGAACAGTTAGATTTTCAATCGAAAATAGCAGCAGATCTCCTGAGCCTTTCCACCCAATTTGGTGACATCATCGATTACATAAGAGGCGGTGATGCCAAAAAGGGGGAAGGAAGTAGCAGCAGACCTCCCCATTCACTTCCTGGAAGTAGCAGCAGACCTCTTCAACCACCTCCTGCAGATCAAATTCGAGATAGTGGACATGATGCAAGTTTGAAAGAGGCTGCGGAAAGAATTCGTGAGGCAGATAGACGGGAAAGAGAAAGAGATAGACAGAGAAGATAAAGGAGGCTTAGCAGAAGTGGATTGCTTAAAAGAAGAAGATGATATTAGTTAAGATAGGACTTGTACAAATCTTTTTGTACCTGTACTTAATCTTCAGTCAATGAACTTTGAATTCAGCAGTTCGTGTGAAATTTACTTTTGCATATTCATGTTTCTCGGCTGCTAGATTTTGTCATCACCAAAAAGGGGGAAATTTTTAGGATAAAATTTATAGTTTTGGTGATAACAAAAATAAGAAAAGATTTGGACCTAAACGATGAATTTCTAATAATATTCTCACAGAAATTATAGGTTGCTGACAACAGTGATTGGTTTGAGTTACAGTTTTGATTTTGGGTTGATCAGAATCGGATCTTGGAACAGTGGAGTTATCGATTTGGTTATTCGGGTTATCGGGTCAGAAATCTACTGTTAATGGAGTATTGAGGATGATGATATCTGCCAACAGCACTTGATTATTGTATCGGTGATAGTATCTACCAACAGATATTGAAACAGTAAAGGGTTCTATCAATTGAAAGGGCCGTATTCATTGATAAGTATATTCAACAGACCTTGTAACAGTACTACTCATCGTTGCTGACAACAGATAGCGCTAAACGATATGCTCATCAGATATCGTAACAGTAAAGTTCAACAGGGCTTCGTTTGCGATCAACAGATATGATGACATCAGCTACAGTAGACTATCAGATATCATGACGTCACCATCTTATTTAGCTACAATGGTCATATAACAGATATGATGACGGCAGCTACAGTAGAGGAACAGACATGATGATGTCATCATTGCTGTATTTGCAACTGGTCATACATTGTTTACCGCGACAGATATCTTAATAGCAAGGGACTATTCATTCATCTTCAACAAAGAAAGATCTGTCGACAGAAATGGTTTCAGGCGCAAGCATAAAGTTGATTCAAATTCGATTGAATACTCAATTTGAAAAGATCGATGGCCATAACAGAATCGTACAAATTGCCTGGAATTAAGGAGACAAGATTGGTACTATTTTTGGGAAAATAGTACACATTGGCAGAGTTCGTTACAACGGGATTACACATATATGGAAATCATATTTCTGTCTCTGAAGATACGCAATTTACCATATAATGGAGCAGGATTGACGGCGTACCATTGTCAGAATTTCAAAAAGGATTTTGTTGCCTTATCAGAATTAATCGACCGTTGAACGAAGAGTATAAAATAGCAGATGTTTTGAATTGAAGAAGAACTCTCGCTATTGCTATTGCTGAAACGCTGCCAAATTGAACTCTCGAGCTATTCCTTATTGAAGCATACTTAAAGCTCACAAGACTCGAAGATCAATACTATTGTTTTTCATTGATATACCTTCGAGTCATTCTCTGGTTCAACCTTTGAATCGAGTTTCTGTGTTTAGAAACCAGAGAAATTTACAGTCTCAAATACGTGCATTTCATTGTAATATCTTATTGAGTCTGTAACAAACAGGCTTCTCAAAAGCCATTTGAAAATATTGATAAGGGTTGTAAACCAGCAGCTGCGTCTGCTTGGATTGGTGTGGAGATACTAGGAGTTCTCGTAGCTGTTGGTTGCAGGATCGGGTGTTTGTAGAAGGCCTACTTTAATCAAATATTCTAGTGATACCTTCCGAGGAGGAAGAAGGGGAGACGTAGGATATTAATATCCAAACTTCCAGAAACAAATCCTGAACTCTTATCTCTTTACTTTACGCTCTTGCATACTGCATTAACATATTATTATTACTGTTCACAATTTAATCGGCCTTTTTCCGCACAAAAATTGTTGACCGAAAGACTTGCATAAAACTGAGATACCTCAAGTCTGGTAACTCGGACATAAGTTAAGTCGTGCGTGTAAAACATTTTAAAAGATTTCAAAAATAGAAGGAGTTCATTCAACCCCCCCCCCTTCTGAACTCTTGTTCATATATTGATCCTATTTCTGGGACCACCAAACCATGACCTCGGACATATCCACTCGAAAAATGGTAACCACTTGGAAAGTCCGAACGAGGGTAGTTTGATAGATCAACAGGTCACTATCCATCTTCATGCTCAGAACATCACAATGTTCCCTACCAATGAAACGTGGTACTTCGCGTCGCAGATGCTAGTCTCAAGCTCGGGCGGCCTTATCCTCATTTTGACAGCCCAATCGACTAGGAACGAGTTCAGAATACAAATTGACTATTAGATGTGTTTCATGATAGCCATCATATCCACTATCACATCTAACATACACTATGGTGCATTTTAGGTCTTTATCCAACACAATTGTTAACATTATAACATAATGAAAATAAAGAATGCCATAAAAGAAATGCGTATTTCATAAATAAAGATCATCATACACAAGAGTCAATAAAACCCACACGCCACAATTTGGCTAGTTGGGCATCTACTCTAACAGTTGCTAGACGCTTTACCATGATCCGATGGGTAAGTCCGAAAATGTGTTTTCGGAGTCACAAAAGTTGTGAGCCCACGGCTAGTTGTATCGCTGAACCATTGAGGGTCACACAAGTACTGGTTTCTCAATTCCCGTGTGGAAATTAATCTCAATTTGTTGAGTATAATAGGAGGAAGGATGGAAGTGTGACTTCCTAAAATTAACTTGGGGTGGAAATGTGATTTCTTAAATTAGTTTGGACTATAATGACTATCCTTAAAGGTAATAGGGGCCTAACTGCTATTTTGGATTAGGTGGTCTGAAAAATTGTTTTCACATCATAAGGTTTAGTTTTGTAAACTGTGTAGATTGGTTAGATCTGATCGTCTATCGGGATTATGATAAAGCCGCAACGATGGACTTGAAACCAATGTTCACTGGGCTTGGACCCGACCCAGGCCCATTAACCTGGTTTAAGCCCATGGAAAATCTATAAATAGGGGCCCTGGGGTATTCATTTTACTCACACCAAAAGTTGTATTGACAACTAATACTCTGGGTTGAGAACTCTCTCCCCTTTAGTTATGTTTTTTCCTTGTCCTCCTCCCTTCCCTTCGCCGCCGTCGCCGTCTGCCGTCGTCAGAAGTTGTTCCGATCGTCTCGATAAGGAGATTCCATTCGTAGAACTTTAGTTGGTTTTCTAGAGAAAACCACGAAGGAGTTAAGATTCCGGTCGTGGATCATATTAGACGTTGATCCAACCATTAAAGGGCCAATTCCCTCGTGGTACTGGTCGGAGCCAGGCGCCTAGACGCCAGCATGGTAACCTTATAAACATCCTATGCATGTTTAAATTATTATTTAGTGCATTGACCATTTCCAGGCTTCAAAATTTTAAACTTCCGTTGCGCCCCAGGTGCGGGATCCGGATCCGCTGCTTTGTCAACAGTCAACCACATGCAGGAAGACAAACACAGTGCCTAGACTCGAGTGTGATCGAAAAGAAACGAGCTTATACCAATTTAAGCTCTGATACAAAAAATGTCAGGCCCGGTGCTCTAAACCAGAGATAAGGCACACAAAAATTGGAAGCTTAAAAGTGGATAAAATTTTTATTTTTGGCGTGACTGAAATTCCATCATTTAAAGTACATGCATACTCAAAATATAATCTTTGCATCAAAAGTTGACAACATAAAATATCAATCATCCAATATATATATATATATATACAACCCATCACAAATCGAATAAATACAACATCTACATAGGGCATCCCTTGGCAATGACTCGATATAGCAAATATATATTTATATATAACTAGGAACTCACGCCTGGGGCTGCAACAACCGCCTCACTCTCGGACCAGCTGAACAACCTGATAAAGACCTGCAATGTCCATCACAATGCCAAAGCAGCCCCAAGGGAAAACAAACGAGGTTAAACCTCAGTACGAAGAGCAATAACAACATTAGTCAATAAAACATGCAATATAGTATGTCGTGCAAATGCACGAAGGGTGCCAAGGAAGGCATCGGGGCTCAAGGAGCAGCTCAACAACTGGGAATACAACACACATAGAAACGAACCAACAGCTGGAGGAACAAAGCTCTCAAAACAACTCGACAGTCGAAGATACAGGGCTCGCAGAACAACTCCACGGCTGGAGGTACAAAGCTAACCGAAACAGCACATGGCTGGATATCATAACAGAGTGGTCACCAAATGTGTGAGAGAAGGGGAGTTACTCGGGCACTCGATATGACACGGTACCAGATACAACACAGACAGGAATGGATGTTAGGATAAAATTTATAGTTTTGGTGATAACAAAAGTAAGAAAATATTTGGACTTAACGATGAAATTCGAATAATCTTTTCATGGATATAATAGTTGCTGACAACAGTGATCAGTTTGAATTGCAGATATGTTATCGGGTTGATCAGATTCGGGTTCTGATATAATAGTTGCTGACAACAGTGATCAGTTTGAATTGCAGATATGTTATCGGGTTGATCAGATTCGGGTTCTGAGACGTTTGGGTTATCGGAGCAGTTATTTGGGATATTGGATCAGATATCTACTGTTGATAGTGCATTTAGAATGATGGTTGCTATCAACAGACATCGTGATTAAATCAGAGGTATAGTCCAACAGAATTCGTTTTTGGAATGCAACGATTGCTGTCAACAGAAAGGCTTAGATTATGGTCAAGTGTATTCGACAGATATTGTAACGGTGTAGCAATGGTTGCTGTTAACAGATATTGTAACAGTGAAGTCCAACAGGTACATTTCAATATGGTTAACAGCGAAGATTGCTATCAACAGATATGTGCATAGTAGGGTTGTCAGAGACCATGACGTCATACACACCGTCAGTTACCGATACAGTATACTCAACAGATAACGCTACAGTTTGCCAAACAGATACGATGACGTCAGCCTTTCTAAAATTTTTAAATGGTCAAATATTCTTTAACTGTGACAGATATGTATTCGAACAGCGATGGAATATTCATTTATCTTCAAGAAAGATATATCCATCAACAGAAAATATTTCAGGCGCAAGCGTTAAATTGATTCAATGGGACCACATATTCAAATTGAAGAGAATCAATGGTCTCAATCAAATCGTACAAATTGCCTGGAATTAAGGAGACAAGATCAGTACTATTTTGGGTAAATAGTACATATTTATAGAGGTTGTTACACGGTTATAGCACAAATATGGAAGGCGACAATCTTTCTCTGACAGTGTGAAATTTACCTTCTAGTGGAGCAGAGTATACGGTTACATGATTATCAGAATTTCAAAAGAGATTTTATTTCCATACAGAATTAATGACCATTGAGCGAAGAGTGTAAATAGAAGGAGTTTTGAATTGAAGACAACTCTCTTCGCCATTGCTATTTTGTTGTTACTCTGCCATTTTTACGTCTCCTTCACGAGCTTTCCCTCTACTGAAGTTATTCTCAAAAATCTCACAAGGACTCGAAGAACACAAGTGTTGATCTCCATAGTTTTACCTTCGAGTCATTCTCTGGTTCAATCCTTTGAATCAAGTTTTGTTGTTTAGAAACCAGAGAATTTACAGTCTGAAGATATTGTTTTTCATTGTTGATCTTCTTGATTGAGTCTGTAACGAACGTGCTCTTAAAAAGCCGTTTGAGAAAATTACTGTGTTGTAGAACAGCAGCTGCGACTGCTCTATTTGTGGTTTTTCTAGGAGTTCACCTGGAGCGAGGCTCGGTGATCGGGTGTTTGTAGAAGTACTACACGCATCAAATCTTTTAGTGGAACCTTCCTGAAAAGGAAGAAGGGGGGACGTAGGATATTTATATCCGAACTTCCAGAAACAAATTCTGTCCTTAACTCTTTACATTACCTATTATTTATTGTTTATACTGTTCACTGATTAATCGATTTCTTTCCGGACAATTTTTGGTTAACCGAGAAATCAGCCATTTAAACAGAGATACCTTAAGTGTGGTAACTCGGACTTAAGTTAAGCGGTGCTTGTAAAAATTTTTTTTAAACGGTTTCGAAAATTCAAAATTACCAAGGAGTTCATTCAACCCCCCCTTCTGAACTCCTAGGCCTGTTTTCGTGCCATATTGATCCTATCAATGGCCGTAGTACATGTGAGAGAAAAGGAGCTATCCTGGCGCTCAATCACATGAAGCACTAGAACAAAGGGCCATAGAGCATGTGAGAGGAGGGGAGATACCCCTATGCTCCATCACACGCATCCTGATACAACAGGATAGCTCAACAGCAATGGCCAACATAGATAACAAAGAAGGCTGACAACAGGGAAAGGCTAGGAGATATAACAAGGAAGGAGCTCAACAACAAACTGCTAGCATGCGGGTAACAAGGGAGGAGCCTATCAATAATCCATGCATGTATGCCATACTCACAAAATAGATGCAGCATAAAATAAACAAAAGGAAACTGCACAGCAACTGAGAATAGCATGCAACATATACTGACCAGTATAAGCAAAACAGCTGCAGAACAATCACGCATGCAAGAACATAACAGCAAAGCTCAGGCTACCTCATGCGATATACAGCTAGAAAATACAGCTCACAATCACATGCACATCAGCATACACCACTAACAGCGCATCTACTCAGCTCACGCATAAAAGCTCCAACAGCTTAGCACCTAACAAAACAAGCACAGCATGCAGAGCAGAATAGCTCAGGAAAACTTTGTGATGCCATGCTCAGCACATAGCTCACAGATAGGAGGCCTACATCCATCACAAGCAAACAGCGCGGATACAAAGCCCGTGCATGAAAGCTACAGTGCAAAATACAACTCAACGCATGCACAGAAAGTACACCAGTGGCACAACAGGCCTATTAGGGTTCAGCAGCTTACCTCAACAAAGAACACGCATAACAGGACTACGAGCACACCCCACACAGCTACGATATTTCCTCATGCCTAACATCAAAGCTGTAACTACAAGCTCAGTTTCGTACCTTACGTAGATCTTGGCCACTACCTCAGCACAGCTCACGGCTGGAAGTAGGATTCACCCACTGCTATGTTCAAGCCTCGGCCAACAGCTTCAGGGGCAGCAGCTCATGGCTAAACCAGAAGGGAAGTTCTAATCTGCAACGATATCTAAGGAATCAGCACTTCCTAAGCTTAAATAGCTCACGGCCAAAGGCCTCACAGCGCAGAACCACTAAGGCTAAAAAAAGCCCTATTCAGATCAAAGGTAAATGCTAGGGACATAAACTACCGCTAGAAGAACACAGTTACCTGAACTGAAGCTCAATCTGGCCGGCAATCGTGAACCCTAGCTCACGCAGTTCCTCAGGAAGCTCTAATCTGCCAAGATATCTATGGAATTGGCACTTCCTAAGCTTAAATAGCTCACGGCCAAAGGCCTCACAACGCAGAACCACTAAGGCTAAAAAGATATTCAGCTCAAAGGTAAATGCTAGGGACATAAACTTCCACTAGCACAACACAGTTACCTGAACTGAAGCTCAAGCTGGCCGGCAATCGTGAACCATAGCTCACGCAGTTCCTCAGTGATTCCTTCGTCTGGCCTCCATCCGAATTTAAACTGGTATAGAAACATCGGCCTTGAAGAGTGGTTTCCAACCGTTGTACCCCAGCTCAAAGCTGACTGTCCCATCATCGGCGATCTGGAAAATACTAGACTGGTGAAAAGTAGCTAGGTTTAGGGGAAAATATCTATGGGGATCTTCCAGAAGAAGATAAGGAACGGGTGGTATAAAATAACTAAGTGTTGGTCAACAAGAGGATATTTATACTCACTGCTCAACAAATCGTGGCTACAGTGACAATAGATCACGGCGGCCCTCACACTGTACCTAGTCCAGTGTACATCTCAACATGAACATACAATCCAGCTCTCGTATCCAACATCATATGCTCCACAGACCACGCTCCCAGAAGATTACGTCTACAGTGACCCCATATCAGCTCAGACCTCAAAGCTGACACCAGCTTGGACAAACAGCACGGGACGCTTCCACTAACATCTTGCGCATACCAACAGATAACACCCATGACAGCTCTCAGCTCATAGCTCAGCTTGTGCATTCAACAGCTCTAGCGCACACCTCAAGTTTCGTGTATGCAGGTTTATCCCCAACAGATTAGGAGAGCTAGGCCAACTCCTCACTGATCTGACCTACAAAGATAGCTCACAACTGCTATAGTAGTAACAGATCACAGTCCAGACCAGTTTAGGCATTTGGTCAGCTCACGCAGAACAGCAGCTCCCGCCAAACTTGTTCTTCGTCAATAGCTTGCACCAAGACAGATAAGATCGCACTAGCATCACGTCTAACAGTTCACACAACTCAGCTTAGAGGAACTCAGAAGAGCACGCATCCTACTTATCAGATTAGGATGCTCCAACAGCTTACAACGCCCCAAAGCTGTTCGATAAGCTCTCAGATCACAACACATAATCCTGGAACAGCTCACGATCCCAGTACAAATCACGCCTATTGTTTCCTGCTACACAGTACTCCTAAGTTGTTAACAGCTCACGGACTCAGCACAGTCCTTGCTTAACAGCTTACGCCTAATATGGTGCACAATGAACAACTTATTATTCCACGCGTCGAACCAGCTCTCGTAACACACCAACTTACCTCTAAGCAGGCCCTCTAACTTTCTACAACACCAAAGAGCAGCACGGCCACTCTAACAGCTCTCGCCCGTACTAACTCAAGTTGAACACGAAACAGCTTACACCAATAGCTTAGTGCAAAAAGTGATAATTCTATAAGTTGAATAACCTCGGCTGATCAACCCTTAATCTAAACCTGATTAAGCTACTAATTTCATTGGTTAATGACAGCCCTCAAAGATGCAAACCACGTATTTCATCTGGGAAGACATTTGCAAAATCCCTAACCACTTGTATATCCACCAAATCTGGGCTAGACTTCAATACATACATGGCATATAGTAAACATCCTTCTACTTCCTTCTGCAATAAACGTGCCCTGGAAAATAAAGGTATCAAAAGAATTTTAGCTCTCGAGCCCTTACCATAGAAATTCCATTCATCTGCCATTTCTGGTCTGAATCTGACTAGTTTCTGAAAACAATCTACGGTTTCTCTGTACTTGGGTTAATGTATCAATGCCAACGATACAATCAAAGTCCGATAAACTAAGAATTATAAAATCTAATTCGATCACATTTCCTTCGTACTGTAGCTTACAGTTCATAACCAACCTCACCGATACCATTCCTTCACCCAACTGTGAGGAATTAATAACTACAGTAGGTAATGGCTCAGATCGCAATGAATGTATCATGAAAATTTTTTCAGAGATAAAAGTATAAGATGCACCAGTATCTATCAACACATATTCAAGATAACTAGAAATGAAACTTTTACCTACGATGACATCATCTGGTGCAACCTGATCTTTCTTTCAGTTAGTGCAAAGACTCTTTCTTGTTGTTGTGGAGGTTGGTTCTCTACTTGGCTTCCTACTGGCCTAATATGTGATTGTGGTTGAAAATAATGCACTGCAACCGATTGTATCTCAGGAGGATGCGTAGATCTCAAAGCACTTTCACCTTTTTATCGTTCTGCACCACGTTGAGGGCATAATCTAACAAAATGTTTCCAGTCTGCTGACATATATTGCATCTCCCAGAAACTCCTCTACATTGTTCATTGGGATGTCTCCCTCCACATTTGCTGCAATACATACTTGAGTACCTAGGACTCAGACTAACCTAAAACGTTTGGAACCACTCGAACTAGAGGAACTACTACCAGACCGTTTAAATTGATTCCTTCTTGGCTTGAAGAAATCTCTTCTTCCAATGCTACTACTATCCCCTTCGATTCTGGTGTGTGGTTGTGCCTGTGGTGGAGGAGGTACAAAGGGTGCTCCTCTCTGTCCTAACAGCCCATACTATGCTCCTTTAGCTCGATTGAGTGCATCAACAAAGTTGTTGGGTCTTCCAGTATTCACCAAAGTAAAGACATCATTAAGCCGTTTATCAATTAATCAGCTTTGGATTCTTCATTCTCGGTTATATGTGGTGCAAATCTCAACAGACTAGAGAATTTGGCCACATATTCCTCAATGGTCAAATTGCCTTGCCTCAGACTAGCAAACTCGTCACCTTTATCATTTCTGTATGATACTAGAAAGAAACGTCGATAGAATTCAGTTTTGAACACATTCCGGGTAATATTCGTCCCTTGATTCTCCAAAGCCTTTTTAACAGTGATCCACCATTTCTTTGCAACATCATGAAGTTGATGCACCTTCAATCTTATTCGCAGTCGTCAGAGTAGTCAAGAATGTCAAATAATTGGTCAATATCCTCTAACCAGCTCTCACATTCCACTGAATTTTTTGTTCCCCTCAGTGTTTTTAAGGCCCCGTGCTCTTAATAAGAAATTAAGCATGCAAAATACGGAAGCTTAAAAGTGGTTAATTTTTTTTCTTTTTATCCTGGCTGAAAATCATCCCTTCAAAATAATCGCATACTCAAAATACCAACTTTAAATTCAAAGGCCAACAGACAAAACCAAGACATATATATATATATATATACATGAAAACTAAAATCAAAAATCAATAATGACAACTACACAGGACATCCCTTGGTAGATATAGCATATATATACATAGCTGGGAACTCAACGCCTGGGTCTCCATCAGCTGACTCATCTCTCAGTCTAGTTGATCTACCTGAAAAAACCTACAATGTCCAAAAACGACCAAAGCAGCCCCAAGGGAAAAAAACAAGGTCAAACCTCGGAAAGTAAAGCAATCATCATACAAATATAAAATAAATCATTCAACAAGTCATGTCATGCAATGCATGAGGCTATCATGAAATATCAGGAATCAAGGGACAACGAAGACTCATCGAATGTCAAATAGATCACAACATACTCAGCTGTGATTCATCAAATCAGGAAATCAGTGGCCACATCGTAGTGAGAGTATGGGAGCTACCCAGTCGTTCCACATGCAGTACCAGCAGCACAAAGTCTCAAAGCTCAACCCAACTTGTGCCGTTCGCTTACTGGGTGATAGCTACCCACTAGAACTCAGGGAAGACACAATATCCCAGCGGGAATCGAGGGTATGGGACACAGCCGACACCCCTAATGTCATTTTATTTTCAAATCATCATGATGGCACTATCCATCATCGGATAAATTTAGGTATCAAAAGGAAATCGGCTCAAAATGCTATGCATGTGTCCAAGGCAGTAACATCTTACAATCAGCACATAATATTCATGCGTAAACAACTCAGAAATCATCACATAAAGTACGGCTAAGCAGACTCAGCTCACATCCAATACGTAATACACATTAGCGATATAAATTCATACGCATATAATAAAGTTAGCACATATTAGGCACTACCATGCGATCCTAGGATGAACAACTCAGCTCAAAGCCACAAGCACGAAAGGTTATAGCACACAACATACACGCGACAAGGCTAAGGCATTCTCAGCCGACATCCACCATGTTCACATGCTTATCTCATGTTGTAACTACAAGCTCTGAATTCGTACCATGTGCAGATATTACACAACCTCTACTCAAGGCTTATGGCTGACAGCAGAAAGCGTTCCCTGCTCCACTCGGATAGCAGCTCACAAAAAACCACAAGGGAAGATCTAATCTGCAAAGATACCTATGAAGTTAGCTCTGCTTAAGCTTACACAGGTCACGACCTAAAGCCTCGTAGCTCAAAACAACTACGTCTAACCAACAGTGCACTATCCAGCTCAAGGAAAATGCTAAAAATAAAAATTAACACCACGGTTACCTGAACCGAAGCTCAACTCGGTTAAAAATTGTCAGGCCCGGTCTCTTAATACGTCAAAAAGTAAACAAAAACGCGGAAGCTTAAAAGTGATTTAAATTTTTTTTTTCGGCCTGAACTAAAAGATAATTCTTCAAATTATTTAGTACTTAAAATACAGACTTTAACTCAAGTCAATCCAGAAAATCTCAATATCACAATGGTATACATATATTCAATCCACAGTTAAGAATCAACAATACAGATACACAGGGCATACCCTGGGCGTCATAGTTAGGTGCCCATCGAGCCAAGTGTTGGCTAATTGATCATGTAATAACTCTGTGTATGACAATATTTATTATAATTATACTTTAAATTGTTTATCTGGCAAATCGTTATCTATATACCCTTGCTTTCTACATAGATAAAGACCTTGAATATACAAATAATGGAAAGAATGTGAGTTGGTCATGATATGACTATCATGAAACTCATATTTGGAATACTGTGTATTGTAAACCGTTCCTAGTCGATTCAGCCGCTATAGTTTGGATTTGGCTGCTATCGTTTTGGAGTTGGCGATTTGGAGTTGGCTGCTATAATTTTTGCCCTGAAGATTTGGCGTCATTACTTGTATGGTGATTTGTGGTGTACACAGACCACAAGAGCTTGAAGTACATCTTCACTCAGTCAGATCTGAACATGAGGCAACGCCGATGGATGAAGTTGCTCAAGGATTTTGACTGTGAGATTAAGTATCAGCCTGGGTGATGAATTTAGTAGCAGATTCCATGAGTAGGAAAGCCCAGCCTGTGATTCTAACATCATTGAGTATATCCAAAGTCCATGAGCATTTGGGGACTTCTGGATGGCGTTTTCAGAAAGATGATCAGTACTTTGTAGTTTCTTCTCTTCAAGTGGAACCACATATTGTAGCAGACATTAGAGCAGCGCAGAGGATTGACCCGTACATTTATGAGTTGAAGATAAAGGCCCAGAATGGTCAGTTTGGAAATTTTACTGTTACTTCTGATGGATGACTGAGATTTCGTGGTAGATTGGTTGTTCCAAACCTGATCTATTTGAAAGAGGCCATCTTGAATGAGGCCCATTGAAGTCGTTATAGTGTGCATTCATGTGAGAAGAAGATGTACCATGCCTTGAAGTCTGACTATTGTTAGGAAGGCATGAGTAATGATATTTCCGGATTTGTAGCACGATGTTTGAACTTCCAACATGTCAAGGCTGAAAGTATGAGACCTGGTGGATTACTAAAGAGTTTAGAAGTGCCTCAATGGAATTGGGAGCACGTGGATATGGATTTTGTGACTCGCTTACCTCGTTCAAGTAGGGGATGTGATGCGATTTAGGTTGTTATTGACAGGCTTTCGAAGTCGGCCCATTTCATTCCCTATGAGGTGAGATGTTCCATGAAGAAGATGGCGAGACTTTACGTTGATCATGTGGTTAGATTTAATGGAGTGCCGGTTTCGATAGTGTCTGATAAAGATCCATGATTTACTTCCCGATTTGAAAGAGCTTTCAAGCAGCGATGGGTTCGAGTTTGGCTATGAGTACGGCTTATCATCCTCAGACAGATGGCCAATCCGAGAGGACCATACAGATTTGGGAGGATATGCTGCGAGCTATAGTGATGGATTTCAGTGGTCGCTGGCAAGATTCCTTGTCCCTGGTAGAATTTTCGTATAATAATAGCTACCAAGTGACTATCGAGATGGCCCTATTTGAAGATTTGTACGATCATAAGTGTAGATCGTCGATTTGCTGGGAAGAATTTGGTGAGAGACAACTATCTACCCTTGAGTTTGTGCAGCATATGAAGGATTTGAGCTGATTCGGAGTAGAATGAAGGCTGCACAAGATCATCAAGCTAGCTATGCTAATAAAAGGCATAGGCCTTTGGAGTTTCAGGTTGGCGATCGAGTATTTATGAAAGTTTCTCCTTTCAAGAGCATGATGAGATTCAGGTTCAAGGGTAAGTTAGATCCTAGATTCGTTGGACCCTTCGAGATTGTTGAAAGGATTGGATCCTTGGCGTATAGATTGCAGTTGCCTGCTGAGTTAGCAGCGATGCATGATGTGTTTAATGTATCAATGTTGAGGAAATAGGAGCTAGATACTTCCCATGTACTGAGGACCGATGAAGTTGAGCTGGATCAAACCCTAAGTTATGTTGAATATCCAGTGCAGATTCTGGATAGGAAGGAGAAGCAGCTGAGAAACAAGACTATTCCGTTGGTGATGGTCCAATGGAGCAAGCATGGTCGAGAAGAAGCTACTGAAGAAAGGATGAGACAGGAGTGGCCTCATCTGTTTGATCATGTTCATTCATGACCCACGTGATCTTCTGTTTGTTGATTTGTGTTTATGGTCATTTTGTACTCTTGATTAGTGACTTCCTTATACGCTTTGAGGTATGCTGGAATAGTTTGATTTTGAGGACGAAATCCATTTCTAGTTGGGGAGAATGTCAGGACTAGAAATTATCGAAAAATGAGAAGGGATTAACCAAGAGAGTTTAACTTCGTGCTGGTTGGAGTTTATGACGCGAGCTGGTTTTTGAGACACAAGCTTCGAGGTGACCAGCTGGGGATTTCCCTGTGTTAGTGCGAGCTGGATCCAGCTTAGTAGTGTGCTGGATGCTCCGAGCTGGTCCGACTGGAGCGCGATCTGGTTTTGGCGTATGAGTACCTGAGCTGGTACAGGGTAGAGATCCCAGCTGGATGTGTGTTGCTTGGTGTACCTGAGCTGGTCGGTTGAACACTGTGCTGGTTGCATAGCAGTGTACTCCCTGAACTGGTCTATGTGCCTAAGCTGGTACATTGTAAAGAGGTCTAAGATGGTACAGTGCCAAAGGCCCGAGCTGGTTTGACTTTCACTATAGCTTTGACCGGGAGCATAAATATAAGTGTTGACCAATCACTTAGAAAATTTTCAGCACACATATCATACCTTATCATCTCCCGTATACTATCGAATCTTATTTTCAAACCCTCATGTCTAATGTTAACCCGAGAGATTTTTATCCCGATTTTCGGAGATTGACCGATCTGTAACATCCCGAAATTCGGATTACGTTGAAATGAGTGCATGACTAGGGGAAAAACTTTATGTTATCTTGATTTGCATGTCATGTATGTGATTATATGATGATTTTATGCTTTACGTGTGCATGTCACTTTACGGTACAGTTTGAGACCGGTAAACGGGGAAGAGTCCGGAGACGACCAAATTGAAAATATTTTAATGTTTCAGCCCCAAGACATATTTTAAAGCAAAATATTTTTATTTTATGCACAATTTCCAATAAAATAAGATTTTATGCATGATTACAGAGGGGGACCCGTTTTTCGCCTATACGGGCCATTTTTATGACTTTTACTACACTTTTAAATTTGAGAGGCCCTATATTACGAAAATTAAAGGCTTGAAGTCTGAATTTTAAATGTTTTAAGCCTTTTTAATTAAGAGGATGGGCTAGTATATTCATGGGCTTTTATTTCCTTAAATAAAACAAGGTAGAAGGGCTTTTTATACAATTTTCATTAACCCTTCTCCCTAATTTCGAAAATTACCCTACTCCTCCTCCTCATCCCATCAGCCGACTTCATCCCCTTTCCTCCCCAAGGTGACCGAATTCTTGCAAGTTTTGGATTGAAACTCTAAGGTGTGGTCTCCTCCATTGTCCTCCGCTCCGGTATCACGTATTTTCGCTTCTCTATCAATCAAGCCATGTTATATTCTTCCTTTTCTCACCATATAGATCATATTACACTGTTTTTACAAAGATTATGCATGGAAATTTTCGTGTATGTTTCAGATCTCAATGTTAATGCCCATGATCATGCATGCTTTCATATGTGCACCTCACGGTTTTTGATCTTTTTTGCATGGCTTCGGTTGATGGACTGCTTGAGGGGTTTTGGTTCGATTTTAGGTGGTTCATGGTGGTCCTTGGGGTGTCTTTTAGTTGTTCGAAGTGGAGGTTTAGGGACCGAACCGAAGGCTAGATGTAGGGCACCGCGCAGTGTGTGTTTCTGCATGCGCGATGCGGCTCCTTCCCAGCGTTAGTTCTCCTTCGTGCATGCTCGTTGGGGCCAAGGTTGGTCTTGTTGGAACCGTATGGAACTGGGGGTGGTCCAGCCGGAAGGGCTCCGGCATTGGTGGCCGGATCCGAGAGAACGATCCATGATACCAGCAGGTGGTCGTGACGGCGCGCAGCATGGCCGGTGCATCCACTTGGAGCGACTGTTTCTCCCTGGTTAGGCCACGGTTTGAGGCAAGGTTGGTTACGTTAGGTCGAGCGCGATTACTGACTGCTGGTCGCTGCGTCATGCATGGTGTGTGTGTGGCTAGGGTTTGGGTGTTTGGTTAGGGCCGGTTCGTTTGGGCCGATGGGTCGGTTCAATCGGGATGGGTCGAGTGGTTTAAGTATCGAGTCAATATTTTAAGTCCGGTCCGAGTTATTTTAGTTTTGGGCCGGGTTATTTTATTTTTAAAGTACGAGTCATTTTTATCGGGTCAAGTCGACTTTTTAAGTTAAGATTTAGTTTTTGGTCAAATGACATCGGGTCAACTATTTTAAGTCAAAATATATTTTAAGTTTCTGGAATTTTAAGTAAATTGGATTTTTTTAGCCAAATTAGTGGATTTGGGCCGATATTTATTTTATTGAGTTTTAAGCCTATTTTAACGCAATTGGTCCGAGGCCTTCAAATGATTTTAAAAAGGGTTTGTTCTTAGTTGTTGGGCCATTATGAGTTGGACTTAGTATGATTTTAAGTTAAGTTGGGGATCTGGGCTTAGAGTTAGTGGGCCAGTCACTTGAGCCAGTCCTTGACCGGACCGAGGGAAATAATGCATAGGCCCATGAATATATATTTAATTATAAACTTATTATGCTATGCATTGATTTATGAAATGTTTTAAGGAAATTAAATATATATTAATGGGCCAATATTTTAAGCTGCATGATTTTTATGAAACGCATGCATCATGAAAGTTTAAGTTATGTTAAAGCATGAATGAAAATATTTTGAAGGATTGAAGTGCTGTGGGGCAAAGTAATGATGGGAGGTAGCCGGGCCCTGGGATCCCCTGTTAATGTATAATGATAACGAGCTTATGGATCCATGTGTGACATCATGGTGAAGTGGCAGCATAGAGGTGTGACATATAGGGATCCTCATGTGACATCGGGGTGAACCACACCGCCACGTACGTTGGTTTATAGTTTGATCAATCGACCTTAATGGCTCTCACTTCATGGATACGACTCGCATGTTCTTTTAAGCTATGTTATGTTTATGCTATGCCTTAACGTATGTGTTATATGATGACGTATGTACGACTACAGTATGATTTAATGTTTTAAGATCTATTAAGCACGCATGTCATGAAAATTATATTCATATACTTATGTGCCTGTATGTGGTTTTATTATATGTACCTTGTTATTAGTGGATATAGCATGCTGGGCCTTTAGGCTCACTAGGTTTATATGGTGTAGGTGAGCATGATGATGTTGATGAGATTACTCCGACCGGCGGTGAGGACGTCTGATGCTCCGCTGCGGCTGTTACCCGTGACCACTCAGTTACTTTATGTTATTTGTTTTAAACAAGTTCAGTTTTCCGCAAACAGTTTTAATACTGATTTTGATGTTAGCTTGTGCGATGTGGATTTGAGACATTTTGTAGTTTGTTTTAAACGGATGATGAGATGTTATCTTTAAATGCTTAAGTTATGTTTTATTTACAGCTTTTGTTGAATGTTTATTCCACATCGGCTTTCAAAAAAAAATTCTTAGAGGTTTTGTCAGGCCTCGTGCTCACAATAGGTAACAACATACCAACACATGCGGAAGCTTAACAAAAAGCGGGTAAAAATTTTCGTGTTTAGGCCTGACGGTTTAAAACGATATAATTTAAAATAGGCAATACTCAAAATATGTCTCTGTTCATAAAACAACCAACAATAAAGCATACACAAATCAAAACATGTATCAGACTCCACTACGGGATACAACGAGGAAGCGCAGGGCATCCCTCTAGCTAACTGATACATATATATAAGTATGCTATATGCAACTGGGACACGCTAGCCACCTCATGGGGCACCACCGGCTGGGTTAAAGCCTCGACCAGCTGTAAAACCTGGGTTTCCTAAAAACAACACAAACAAGGAAACGAACCAAGCCCCAGAGGGACATGGGGTCAAACCCCAGTACGGAGAGCAACAGATAAAGCTAAAAGAATGCATAAGATAAAATGCAGATGCTATGCATGAGACACCGGGTAACAACGGAAGGCTCAACCAACAAGGGAGCTAAGGAACTCAAGCAAAGCTCCAAGAATCTGCAATAACAGTGGCCACGAGGTGTGTTCACAGTGTGGTAATAAGCCACTCGCCGTGATACAACACCCGAATACCAGATGCATCAAACAACTCAACCTGCCGTTGCCTCGCCCATGAACTGTGGTAGTTAACCACTCGGCGCATGGTGGCTAACGATCCCAGCAGGGAGATGAGAGTGCGGTATTGTCGCTCGCCCTCGCATCCTGGTAAGAATCAACAACAGCAATACAAGATACGAACAATGGCTGTAATAACAATATGAATGCAATACGGAAAATGCGTGTATGCATAACAGGGCAGCTAAGCGATCAACAGAAATCACGTATGCACAGAGCAACATCCACCTCAATACACAACAACCATCTAGCATTTATTCTCATGCCAATTCCCAGCAATATCAAGCTCAAATCCGTACCTTATACTTTTGGGCAACAATTACCACAAAACAAGGCCTGAGAATACTGATTCCAACCTGTAGAACATACGCAAGATACAGGGAATCATCAACCCAAAACTCACGGCCAACAAATAAAGCTCACGGCTGGGATCCACGCTCAACCAACTCAAATACTATCAAAACAACTCACTGGAAGCTAATTCTCAACTAGAAACGAGATCTCAAAGCTTAAACTCAAAAGCTACCTACGCGCACAAACACACTGCCGAAGATAGCAGCTTCGTGATTCCTCTCCAGCGAACGTTAGCCTCCAAGAGTGATAGGGAACAATAGAGCTTCGCAAGAGGAGTCCAACGCTACCTCAATTGTCCAAAACAAATGCCAGAATCGACGGGAATTCACCGGAGAAGCTCACAGTGAACAATACTCTAGGGTTGAGAAACAGAGAACGAAAGGCTGGAAAATATTCTAAGTATGGGATTAAAATGCGTGAAATCGAAGACCAAGTCTGCCTTATATAAATTCGCAAAAGCTGGTTAAAACATCCACCGACAAAACCAGCAGGCACCAACAACAAAACCAGCTGCTGAAATCCCAAATCACGTTAAACAAAACGACGTCGTAGAACACTACCTACGACTGGTTCTCAACCAAAAGCTGGACAACCAGACGACTGGTTTAAACCTCGCGGGAAATCCCCAAAAGCTGGTACCAGCCGCAACATATAAAACGCAGCGTTGCAACTAAACAAAACGGCGTCGCATAACTGACGTCATCCAGTCGCTAGCTCTGGCGTATTACCCGCAGCAAGCTACAGGAACCCAGATGTGAGCTACAGTAACGCAAAAACCCCTCGCAGCTAGACAACCAGTCGCAACCTCCAAACGACGACGTTTTCTTCTCGCGCTACCGTGATGTTGACCCGCGTTGACATCCGCTTCGACTGGACAACCAGCAGGAACACACGCGACCAGATCTCACACTATCCGGAAAATGCGTGTATGCATAACAGGGCAGCTAAGCGATCAACAGAAATCACGTATGCACACAGCAACATCCACCTCAATACACAACAGCCATCTAGCATTCATTCTCATGCCAATTCCCAGCAATATCAAGCTCAAATCCGTACCTTATACTTTTTGGCAACAATTACCACAAAACAAGGCCTGAGAATACTGATTCCAACCTGTAGAACATACGCAAGATACAGGGAATCGTCAACCCAAAACTCACGCAACACATAAAGCTCACGGCTGGGAGCCACGCTCAACCAACTCAAACACTATCAAAACAACTCACTGGAAGCTAATTCTCAACCAGAAACGAGATCTCAAAGCTTAAACTCAAAAGCTACCTGCGCGCACAAACACACTTCCAAAGATAGCAGCTTCGCGATTCCTCTCCAGCGAACGTTAGCCTCCAAGAGTGATAGGGAACAATAGAGCTTCGCAAGAGGAGTCTAACGCTACCTCAATTGTCCAAAACAAAGGCCGGAATCGATGGGAATTCACCGGAGAAGCTCACAGTACTCTAGGGTTGAGAAACAGAGAACGAAAGGCTGGAAAATATTCTAAGTATGGGATTAAAATGCGTGAAATCGAAGACCAAGTCTGCCTTATATAAATTCGCAAAAGCTGGTTAAAACATCCACCGACAAAACCAGCAGGCACCAACAACAAAACCAGCTGCTGAAATCCCAAATCACGTTAAACAAAACGACGTCGTAGAACACTACCTACGACTGGTTCTCAACCAAAAGCTGGACAACCAGATGACTGGTTTAAACCTCGCGGGAAATCCCCAAAAGCTGGTACCAGCCGCAACATATAAAACGCAGCGTTGCAACTAAACAAAACGACGTCGCATAACTGACGTCATCCAGTCGCTAGCTCTGGCGTATTACCCGCAGCAAGCTACAGGAACCCAGACGTGAGCTACAGTAACGCAAAAACCCCTCGCAGCTAGACAACCAGTCGCAACCTCCAAACGACGACGTTTTCTTCTCGCGCTACAGTGATGTTGACCCACGTTGACATCCGCTTCGACTGGACAACCAGCAGGAACACACGCGACCAGATCTCACACTATCGCTACACCAAAACGACGCCGCTCCAACTTATCCAAACGACACTGTATCCAACGCTATACAAATACACTAAACCAGCGACTGGTATTTCAAACTCTACCAGCTCTCTCTTGCCACAAATGAAACCAGCTTTCACTTAAAACGACGGCGTTTAGGATTCTCACGCCAAAACACGCTACTGCTGGATTTATCACCGACCAGCTTTCACCACAAAAACCTCAAAAACATGAAAATTCTCAGAATGGTCTAAAATGTGATTTACGACCCAAAAATGCAACCCAAGCATTCAAAATGAAATCTGACTCATAGAAATCACTAAACCCAATTAATTCAAAAATTAATCCTTAATAAAATCCAGGTCTCACATATCTCCCCCACTAAAAAGGATTTCATCGTCAAAATCAAACAACCACTCTGAAATACAACACAGCTACTGAAATTCGAAGCAACAACAGAAAACTAAACAGAAACTCGCCCAACACTAGGCCAAGAGTTCAAGATAACTGAGCAAACAATTAACAACAACTAGGGAAGAAATACAAAAAAAAGCTACAACTTCTGGAAAATATAGCCCAACGGCTATTCAAACAGGTGTGGCCACTCGCGTTGCTTCTTCTCTTACAGCTCCCAAGTAGCTTCTTCCCTTCCATGTTTGCTCCATTGCACCATTACCAATGGAATGGTCTTATTCCTCAACTGTTTCTCTTTTCTGCCAAGGATTTGCAAGGGGTATTCCAGATAACTCAACGACTGATCTAGCTCTACCTCATCAGTTCCAAGCACGTGAGACGGATCTGGCTCGTACTTCCTCAACATGGAAATGTGAAAGACGTCATGCAGAGAAGACAACTCAGACGGTACGCCAAAGGGCCAATCCTCTCGACGATCTCATACGGACCAACATAACGAGGGCTAACTTTCCCTTGCGTCCAAAGCGCATTACACTACGGAACGGAGAAACCTTGAGAAATACACGATCACCAACCTGAAACTCAAGAGGTCGACGCCTCTTATTCGCATAACTGGCTTGGAGATCCTGGGCAGCTTTCATCCATTGTCTGATTAGATCGACATGATCTTTCATTTGCTGCACAAAGTCAGGGGCAGATAACTGCTTCTCCCCCGCTTCTTCCC
>KQ993001.1:147721-194199 GCA_001598015.1 Dorcoceras hygrometricum
AAAGGCTCCATGCCAATCGTCACTTGGTAGCTGTTATTATACGAAAACTCGACCAAAGACAACGCGTCTTGCCAGCTACCTCCGAAATCCAACACAACAGCACGCAACATATCCTCCAACGTCTGGATAGTTCGCTCAGATTGGCCATCTGTCTGGGGGTGATACGCGGTACTCATCGCCAATCTGGTTCCCAAAGCTGTTTGCAAACTCTTCCAAAACCTGGAAGTAAACCTCGGATCTCGGTCGGACACGATTGAAACAGGCACACCGTGCAGTCTAACAACAAAATCAACGTACAACTCGCCATCTTCTTCAACGAGAAGGTCATCCCATAGGGAATGAAGTTTGCAGACTTCGACAAACGGTCTACAACTACCCAAATAGCGTCGCATCCTCAGCTGGAACGAGGCAAATGCGTCACGAAATCCATCGCAATGTGCTCCCAATTCCATTGGGGCACTTCCAAACTCTGCAACAGACCACCAGGTCTCATCCTCTCGGTCTTAACCATCTGGCAATTCAAACAACGAGCGAAAAAACCAACAACATCGCTCTTCAGGCCAGCCCACCAAAAGTGCGGCTTCAAAGCATGGTACATCTTTCGTGCACCCGGATGAACACTATGTCTGCTGCAATGCGCCTCACGAAGGATCTCCTCCTTCAAATCAATCAAATTGGGCACAACCAACCTGCCCCAAAAACGCAAACAACCATCGGACGAGATAGAATAGTCTTCAAATTCGCCAGCCCTGACTTTCATCTTCAACTCGTGGATAGACGGATCAGTCCTCTGAGCTGCTCGAATGCTGGAAACAATCTGCAGTTCCACTTGGAATGATGAAACCATCACACAATCCTCAGCCGGGTAGAATCTCCAACCCGTAGTGTTAAGATGCTCTTGGTCTTTAGAGATGTACAACGACGCAAGAATCTCACTAGCCTTCCTGCTCAAAGCATCAGCCACTACGTTCGACTTCCCAGGCTGGTATTTAATCTCACAGTCAAAGTCCTTTAGCAGCTCCATCCACCGACGCTGTCTCATGTTCAAATCAGGCTGCGAAAACAGATACTGCAAACTCTTGTGGTCGGAGTACACCACAAACTGCTCGCCATATAGGTAGTGACGCCAGATATTTAACGCAAAGACCACCGCTGCTAACTCCAAATCATGAACTGGGTAACGAGTCTCGTGCGGTTTCAACTGCCGCGAGGCATACGCAATGACTCGACCATTCTGCATCAACAAACAACCCAATCCATTGAGCGAAGCGTCAGAACAAACCACTAAACCACCTAAACCGGACGGCAGAGCCAACACAGGCTCAGTAGTCAACTTTTCCTTGAGCAGTTGAAACGCATTCTCACACTTCTCAGTACAAACAAACCGCTTATCCTTCTGGGTCAATTGGGTCATCGGCTTAGCTATAGAAGAAAACCCCTCTATGAAACGACGATAATAGCCAGCCAGACCTAAGAAACTGCGAATCTCAGACACATTCCTCGGTCGCTCCCAGTTCAACACAGCATCCACTTTACTGGGATCCACAGAAATGCCATCTGCTGAAATGACATGACCCAGAAATACTACGCGTTCCAACCAGAACTCGCACTTGGAAAACTTTGCATACAACTGCTGCTCTCTCAACCTCTGGAGAACCATCTCCAAGTGCTCCTTGTGCTCCCTCGGATTCTTCGAGTAAACCAAGATGTCGTCAATAAAAACAATCACAAACTGGTCTATGAACTCTCTAAAAACCCGGTTCATCAGATCCATAAAGACTGCCGGCGCGTTTGTCAACCCAAACGGCATCACCAGAAACTCAAAATGTCCGTACCTCGTACGAAACGCAGTCTTCGCGACATCTTGTTCCCTTACTCTGAGCTGATGGTACCCGGAATGAAGATCAATCTTTGAATACATCATAGAACCTTGCAACTGATCAAACAGATCATCGATTCTCGGCAACGGGTACTTATTCTTGACAGTGGCTTTATTCAACTGGCGAAAATCAGTGAACATCCGCATTGAGCCATCCTTATTCTTTACGAACAAAATGGGCGCTCCCCACGGTGACATACTAGGGCGAATAAAACCTTTCTCAAGCAAATCATCTAACTGTACGTTGAGTTCTCTCAACTCCGCAGGCGCCATACGATACGGGGCACGCGAAATCGGAGCTGTGCCAGGCACCAACTCTATGCTGAAGTCTATCTCCCGCCTCGGAGGAAAACCAGGAATCTCCTCCGAAAACACGTCAGGGAAATGTCACACCACGGGAACGTCACTAAACTGAACACTGGAAGAAGAAGACGCATCCAAAGCGTAGATCATAAAGCCAGCATTTCCCAAAGACAACAAGCTAAACATTTCCATCGCGGAAACCAACGGAATCTTCAATCGCGGATCCTGACCGTAGAAGTCCCACTTCTTGCCAGACAAAAGCCTAAAGCGCATAATCCCATGGAAGCAGTCCACGGAGGCCCTATAGTTGGACAGCACGTCCATTCCAACTATGCAATCAAAATCCCAAAGCATCAAACGTATCAAGTTCGCTAACAAAACTTGCTCACCAAACCGTAACACACCATTCAACAAAACCTCCCGGGAGAACAAGCTCACACCACCAGGGGTAGAAACAGAAACATCATCGCGCAAAGGAATGGTACACAGACCATGCTCAACAACAAACGAATCAGAAATAAACGAAAGCGATGCACCGGTGTCAAACAACACACGAGCAGGAAAGTCAAAGACAAGACATGTACCTCCAATCACCCGGCTCGGTGTCTCCTCGGCCTGCTCTCTCGTGATGGCGTTAACCTGGGCATGCTGGGGTCCTTGGAAGAAAGGTTGAGATGACCAAAAAGCGAAGGGCCAGGCTGCTGAAACGGTCTAAATGGAGTATCATCGATGCGGGGCAGCTGAAACTGCTGAGAACGGCCCCTAGACTGACCCCCAGTACCCTGAGGCTGGGCCGCGGTCTGCTGTGATCCAGCTGACGGACACACTCTCGCAAAATGCCCGTACTGACCACAAAGGTTGCAGGAGCCCTGCACACCTACACACTGCGTGGAAGAATGCTTCCCACCGCAAAAACCACAAAAATCAGTCCGAGATCCACTGCTACTCGAGCTGCCAGAACCAGAAGACCCTGAACAAGTCTTTTTCTTGAATTGCTGACCGCGGGGTCAAAACCTCTGGCGGCCGGACTGCTGAGCCACCTGCTGCTGCTGCTGGGGAAACTGAGCGGACTGAGAACTCTGAGACGACTGAACTCCTTATTGCTGACCGCGGGGTCAAAACCTCTGGCGGCCGGACTGCTGAGCCACCTGCTGCTGCTGCTGGGGAAACTGAGCGGACTGAGAACTCTGAGACGACTGAACTCCTTGACCAACATGTCTACCACCCTGCACTGCCTGCGCTACCTGCGCTCTGCGCGTACGACGGCTTCTCATGCCCTCCTCAATGTGGATAGCAGTATCAACGGCCTCAGCATACGACTTGGGCTTGCTCGTCAAAACACTCTGGTAAAATTCTTCATTCAAGCCCTCCACGAATCTGGTACTCTTGGCCCTCTCTCGGCCAGAAACATGAGGAACATAAGCCAACAACGCAGAAAACTTGCGAGCATACTCGCGCACAGTCATCGAGCCCTGCTCCAAAAACTCAAACTCCCGCTCACGGGCAGCCACATACGAATCGGGGATATACTCCTGCGTTAAGGTCTCACAAAAAGTGTCCCAAGTGATACCAACTCCAGTCTCCGCTAAGGTACTAGACGCACCTCGCCACCAACGCTCTGCGGCCTTCCTCAGCAACAAGGTCACTAACCTCAACCGGAGTTCATCGTCATACTGAGCCCTATCGAAAATATGAATGACGTTATGGAGCCACGAATCAGCATCCTCACTCGACTCGTCGCCATTAAAGACAGGAGGGTTCATCCTCTGAAACCGAGCTATAACAACATCCATTCTCTCCATCGGAGCCGGCGGAGCCTCAGCTTCCCCCTCTTCGCTACTCTCATGAGTATGACTAGGAGCGCTATACTGATCCTCGTTCTGACCTCCTGATTCCTGGAACTGCCCCCTACCTATACCACGCCGTCTAGGCGGCGTCTAAAATACACTCAACAGGATAAGGAAAAACAGAACACATACAGCATAGAAAGCATATAACACAAATATGCAGCACGTAGTCACATCAGTCAAGCACATGCAACACACAACACTGTGCCTAGACTCAAGTGTGATCAAAGAAATTGAGCTTATCCCAGCTTAAGCTCTGATACGAAAAATGTCAGGCCTCGTGCTCACTACAGGTAAACACATACCAACACATGTGGAAGCTTAACAAAAGCGGGTAAAAATTTTCGCGTTTAGGCCTGACGGTTTAAAACGATATAATTTAAAATAGGCAATACTCAAAATATGTCTCTGTTCATAAAACAACCAACAATAAAGCATACACAAATCAAAACATGTATCAGACTCCACTACGGGGTACAACGACGAAGCGCAGGGCATCCCCCTAGCTAACTGATACATATATATAAGTATGCTATATGCAACTGGGACACGCTAGCCACCTCCTGGGGCACCACCGACTGGGTTAAAGCCTCGACCAGCTGTAAAACCTGGGTTTCCTGAAAACAACACAAACAAGGAAACGAACCAAGCCCCAGAGGGACATGGGGTCAAACCCCAGTACGGAGAGCAACAAATAAAGCTAAAAGAATGCATAAGATAAAATGCAGATGCTATGCATGAGACACCGGGTAACAACAGAAGGCTCAACCAACAAGGGAGCTAAGGAACTCAAGCACAGCTCCAAGAATCTGCAATAATAGTGGCCACGAGGTGTGTTCACCATGTGGTAATAAGCCACTCGCCGTGATACAACACCCGAATACCAGATGCATCAAACAACTCAACCTATCGTTGCCTCGCCCATGAACTGTGGTAGTTAACCACTCGGCGCATGGTGGCTAACGATCCCAGCAGGGAGATGAGAGTGCGGTATTGCCGCTCGCCCTCGCATCCTGGTAAGAATCAACAACAGCAATACATGATACGAACAATGGCTGAATATGAATGCAATACGGAAAATGCGTGTATGCATAACAGGGCAGCTAAGCGATCAACAGAAATCACGTATGCACACAGCAACATCCACCTCAATACACAACAGCCATCTAGCATTCATTCTCATGCCAATTCCAAGCAATATCAAGCTCAAATCCGTACCTTATACTTTTTGGCAACAATTACCACAAAACAAGGCCTGAGAATACTGATTCCAACCTGTAGAACATACGCAAGATACAGGGAATCGTCAACCCAAAACTCACTCAACACATAAAGCTCACTGCTGGGAGCCACGCTCAACCAACTCAAATACTATCAAAACAACTCACTGGAAGCTAATTCTCAACCAGAAACGAGATCTCAAAGCTTAAACTCAAAAGCTACCTGCGCGCACAAACACACTTCCAAAGATAGCAGCTTCGCGATTCCTCTCCAGCGAACGTTAGCCTCCAAGAGTGATAGGGAACAATAGAGCTTCGCAAGAGGAGTCTAACGCTACCTCAATTGTCCAAAACAAAGGCCGGAATCGACGGGAATTCACTGGAGAAGCTCACAGTACTCTAGGGTTGAGAAACAGAGAACGAAAGGCTGGAAAATATTCTAAGTATGGGATTCAAATGCGTGAAATCGAAGACCAAGTCTGCCTTATATAAATCTCGCAAAAGCTGGTTAAAACATCCACCGACAAAACCAGCAGGCACCAACAACAAAACCAGCTGCTGAAATCCCAAATCACGTTAAACAAAACGACGTCGTAGAACACTACCTGCGACTGGTTCTCAACCAAAAGCTGGACAACCAGACGACTTGTTTAAACCTCGTGGGAAATCTCCAGAAGCTGGTACCAGCCGCAACATATAAAACGCAGTGTTGCAACTAAACAAAACGGCGTCGCATAACTGACGTCATCCAGTCGCTAGCTCTCGCGTAATACCAGCAGCAAGCTACAGGAACCCAGACGCGAGCTACAGTAACGCACAAACCCCTCGCAGCTGGACAACCAGTCGCATCCTCCAAACGATGAAGTTTTCTTCTCGCGCTACAGTGATGTTGACCCGCGTTGACATCCGCTTCGACTTGACAACCAGCAGGAACACACGCGACCAGATCTCACACTATCGCTACACAAAAACGACGCCGCTCCAACTTATCGAAACGACACCATATCCAATGCGATACAAATACACTAAACCAGCGACTGGTATAAGTCGCACTGCCAGTCCCTGAGTTTTATTTTAGTATTTATGTTTATGTTTGCATGCTGCATGTTTTAGCCTTGCATGAGTTTTGGCCTTAGGGTTTTAAAAATTAGACGCTTAGTTATGCACTTAGATTTACGTGATAAGTTTTTAGTGTGCATGCTGCCTCCCAGACGTGCTATCGGTACGTAACTTAATTTCGGGGATGAAATTTCTATAAGGGAGGAGATTGTAATGATGGATCTGTTTTGATAGATCCTAATTAAGTTTTGAATTACACAAAACCTGTTATTGTGTTTCTAACAATTCCACTTAAGCGTACAGGTTTTAGGAACGAAGAAGATGATCAGCAGCAGCTATATTTGTCCATCCGTTGGTTCGCAACATAAACAGCCAGCAGTTGGTTTGGTGTTCATGGAATCGGCAGCTGGATTAAGTTTGGAGACGTCCAAAGTTGAATCAGTTGTTCGTAATCAGGCGGAGGCCAAGTTGAATCAGCTGGAGCATGATGAACCAGCTGAAACGATGACAACCAGCTGCAAGCGCTTAAGAGAAAAGTTGAACCAGCTGGTACGTGTATTGAGAAGCGCGCTGGAGAGAATTACATCGAAGAAGAAGATTCCAGGCGCAAAGTACTGTTGACGAATCTGTTAACAGTCACAATTATAAGTACTGTTGATGAATCTATTAACAGTCGCTATTCAAGAAGAAGAAGAATCGCAAGCTTGAGCTGGAGCGATGAAGAAATCAGCTGGAGCGATAAGTGTAGATGACATCAGCAGTGACGTCATCATTCAGCAGGAAGCTACAGTGGAATAGAATCAGCAGAGAGCTTCAACCAGCAGTTGGTATTTGGAGTTGGCGATTGCAAAACGATGTCGCGTGAATAACTTGGAACGACAGCGTTTTGCATTCGCAATAAGAGAAGTGCAATAGATGAAGCGACGTCGAGCTGGAGAATCAGCATATGGATTAGCTGATGACGTCATCAGTGACGTCATCATATTCAGCAGATGGTTTGAGTCTAGCAGTCGCAAGAATCAGTAGGTAGCTTGTACATCCAGACGCAAGAGAAGCGACGTCGTAGATGAGAAATCCAGTCGCAAGCTACTATTCACCAGCAGATGCTATTTGGAGATATCGATAGCAAAACGATGTCGTTTACATAAGTTGATACGACAGCGTTTTGCTCTTGTGCTAAAGATTCAGCAGGAAGACTTTGCGTTGATAGCCAGTCGCAAGATCCAGTCGCAAGATACCAACTGGAAGCATATGTTTAATACCAGCTGGACAACCAGACGCAAGCAACAGCAGCATCCAGTCGTGAGCTTATTTGAACCAGATGTTGCTATAAATACAGTATCGAAGAATTGCAACCAGGCGCAAAGTATCCAGTCGACGAAGATATCAGCAGAAGATGAGTACAGTCGTTGTGATAAATCAGCAGCGAAGAAGTTGACGATTTACGAAAGCTGGATGTCAACTGCTGAGCGTAATTCGAAATGGCGAAAGCGACAAGACGCAATCAAAGCTTAGTGGAGCCTTCCGAGGTGGAAGAAGGGGAGATGTAGGACATTGAAGTCCGAACTTCCATAAACAAATCGTTGTGTATTGTATTCTGTTATTCATTCAGCACTTGTATTGTATTTAGCATTGCATAACACATCAATTGTCACACATATGCACAGGCGCACATCCGGGCAGATTTCTGTCTAACAGAAATCTGTTTGGTTCATGTTTTGTTAAATCTGCTTGTGTTGAGTTGTTTTAAAATATAGGATTCAGTTCTGGTATTTTCCGCATGATTTTTAAATCATACCAGATCTGTCTCCGGTGCTTTGATTATTTAATTTGTTCAAGAACAACGAGGTATTGCACCTCCAGTGTGTATCAGCACCGCAAAATTTCTAAAGCATTTCAAATGCGCGGCTGCTGATCTCTTGATCCTATTTTCCGGGACCATCATGTAACATCCCGAATTTCGGATTACGTAGAAATGAGTGCATGACTATGGGGAAAACTTCATGATTTGCATGTCATGTATGTGATTATATGATGATTTTATGCTTTACGTGTGCATGTCACTTTACGGTACGGTTTGAGACCGGTAAGCGGGGACGAGTCGGGAGACGACCAAATTGAAAATATTTTAATGTTTCAGACCCTAGACATATTTTAAAGCAAAATATTTTTATTTTATGCACAATTTCCAATAAAATGAGATTTTATGCACGATTACCGAGGGGGACCCGTTTTTTGCCTATACAGGCAATTTTTATGACTTTTACTACACTTTTAAATTTGAGAGGCCCTATATTACGAAAATTAAAGGCTTGAAGTCTGAATTTTAAATATCTTAAGCCTTTTTAATTAAGAGGATGGGCTAGTATATTGATGGGATTTTATTTCCTTAAATAAAACAAGGTAGAAGGGCTATTTGTACAATTTTCATTAACCCTTCTCCCTAATTTCGAAAATTACCCTACTCCTCCTCCTCCCATCTGCCGACTTCAGCCCCTTTCCTCCCCATGGTGACCGAATTCTTGCAAGTTTTGGATTGAAACTCTAAGGTGTGGTCTCCTCCATTGTCCTCCGCTCCGGTATCACGTATTTTCGCTTCTCTATCAATCAAGGCATGTTATATTCTTCCTTTTCTCACCATATAGATCATATTACACTGTTTTTACAAAGATTATGCATGGAAATTTTCGTGTATGTTTCAGATCTCAATGTTAATGCCCATGATCATGCATGCTTTCATATGTGCACCTCACGGTTTTGATCCTTTTTGCATGGCTTCGGTTGATGGACTGCTTGAGGGGTTTTGGCTCGATGTTAGGTGGTTCATGGTGGTCCTAGGGGTGGCTTGTAGTGGTTTTAAGTGGAGGTTTAGGGGCAGAACCGAAGGCTAGATGTAGGGCACTGCGTAGTGTGTGTTTCTGCGTGCACGATGCGGCTCCTTCCCAGCGTTTGTTCTCCTTCGTGCATGCTCGGTTGGGGCCAAGGTTGGTCTTGTTGGAACCGGCTGGACCTGAGGGTGGTCCAGAAGGAAGGGCTCCGGCAGTGGTGGCCGTATCAGAGAGAACGTTTGCTGATACCAGCAGGTGGTCGTGACGGCGCGCATCATGGCCGGTGCGTCCACTTGGAGCGACTGTTTATCCATGGTTAGGCCACGGTTTGAGGCAAGGTTGGTCACGTTAGAACCGCCTGGACCTGGGTGTGGTCCAGTTGGAAGGGCTCCGGCCATGGTGGCCGGAGCAGGGAGGTCGAGCGCGATGACTGAATGCTGGTCGCTGCGCCGTGCATGGTGTGTGTGTGGCTAGGGTTTGGGTGTTTGGTTTGGGCCGATGGGTCGGTTCAATCGGGCCGGGTCGAGTGGTTTAAGTATCGAATCAATATTTTAAGTCTGATCCCAGTTATTTTATTTTTGGGTCGGGTTATTTTATTTTTAAAGTACGAGTCATTTTTATCGGGTCAAGTCGACTTTTTAATTTAAGAGTCGACTTTTTAAGTTAAGATTTAGTTTTTGGTCAAATGACTTCGGGTCAATGATTTTAAGTCAAAATATATTTTAAATTGCTGGAATTTTAAGTAAATTGGATTTTTTTAGCCGAATTAGTGGATTTGGGCCGATATTTATTTTAATGAGTTTTAAGCCTATTTTAACGATGTTGGGCCGAGGCCTTCAAATGATTTTAAAAATGGTTTGTTCTTAGTTGTTGGGCCATTATGAGTTGGACTTAGTATGATTTTAAGTTAAGTTGGGGATCTGGGCTTAGAGTTAGTGGGCCAGTCACTTGAGCCAGTCCTTGACCGGACCGAGGGAAATAATGCATAGGCCCACGAATATATATTTAATTATAAACGTATTATGCTATGCATTGATTTATGAAATATTTTAAGGAAATTAAATATATATTAATGGGCCAAGATTTTAAGTTGCATGATTTTTACGAAACACATGCATCATGAAAGTTTAAGTTATGTTAAAGCATGAATGAAAATATTTTGAGGGATTGAAGTGTTGTGGGGCAAAGTAATGATGGGAGTTAGCCGGGTAGCCGGGCCCGGGGATCCCCTGTTAATGTATAATGATAACGAGCTTATGGATCCATGTGTGACATCATGGTGAAGTGGCAGCATAGAGGTGTGACATATAGGGATCCTCGTGTGACATCGGGGTGAACCACACTGCCACGTACGTTGGTTTATAGATTGATCAATCGACCTTAATGGCTCTCACTTCATGGATACGACTCGCATGTTCTTTTAAGCTATGTTATGTTTATGCTATGCCTTAACGTATGTGTTATATGATGACGTATATACTACTACAGTATGATTTAATGTTTTAAGATCTTTTAAGCACGCATGTCATGAAAATTATATTCATATACTTATGTGCCTGTATGTGGTTTTATTATATGTACCTTGTTATTAGTGGATATAGCATGCTGGTCCTTTAGGCTCACTAGGTTTATATGATGCAGGTGATCATGATGATGTCGATGAGATTACTCCGACCGGCGGTGAGGACGTCTGATGCTCCGCTGCGGCTGTTACCCCGTGACCACTCAGTTACTTTATGTTATTTGTTTTAAACAAGTTCAGTTTTCCGCAAACAGTTTTAAATACTCAGATTTTGATGTTAGCTTGTGCGATGTGGATTTGAGACATTTTGTAGTTTGTTTTAAACGGATGATGAGATATTATCTTTAAATGCTTTAAGTTATGTTTTATTTACAGCTTTTGTTAAATGTTTATTCCACATCGGCTTTCAAAAAAATTTTTTTAGAGGTTTAGTATGTTTCACGATCAGATTTGAGTGAGGGTACCCCGATTTGAAAGCCCTCTTCAAGGCGAACGTTATCGTGCCAGTTTGGAGAAGAGAGAGCGGACCAGACGATAAATCTATTGAGGAATTGCATGAACAGGTTTTGCTTTGCGACCGAGTTGAACACCGGTTCAGGTAATCGTGTCCTGCTAACTGTAGCTTCTGCTCCTAGGTTTTATATTATAACGGGATAGTTCTCTGCAGATTTAGGGTAGCTGATTTAGGCTACGAGGCTTTAGGCCGTAAGATGAATGAGCTTCGATATGAGCTTATTGTTAGATATCTTGGAAATTAGAGCTTTCTTATGGTTTTTGCCTCGATTTCCTCGGTCGAAGACTTGATTTAAGCTGGAAAGCGTATTCTGCCATTAAAGCTGTAAGAGATTCTGTGGTAATTGTAGCTCAGAAGTGAAGCTACGAATTGAGCTTATATTAACAGCTTTGATATCAATGAGAATATTTCCAGTGTGATTGAGCTGCTGTGATTATGTTCTAACTGAGTTGTTTAGCTGCGCTTTGATGATGACTTTTTGTTCTTATCTGCTTATGTATTGAGTTTGTATGCATTGTTTGTGAGCATTCTTTCTCAATGATCACTGATTCGTGATTTGCCGGCTGAGTCGCCGTGCTGAGAATCCAATGCTGTAGCTGAGTCATGATAGCCAGCTGAGTCGCTGTGATTTGGATTTTGATTGATTATTGATATTTATTTTCACAGCTGAGTCGTTGGCCTTGCTTATCGATGATTCTTGGTAGCCCATATGCATTGCACGTTCAAAATATTGCATGTATTATATGATTGCTATTTTTATTGATGCTCTTCGAACTTTGGTTTGACCTCATTTTATTATCCATATTGGGGCTGCTTTGGTCTGTGTTGGCCTTTGCAAGATCATCAGGTAATCCAAATGGACTGAGTGGAGCATCAGCTGGTACGATCCCCCGATTTTGAGTCCTAATTACTATATATATATACTACGATGGATTCAATAACGTTCAGTATATATATATATATATATTATCTATTGCATTATAAACCAGGGGATGCCCTGCGTGAATATTGTATTTGAGGATCTATTTTTGGCGTATACTTGTCTGTTTGAGGTCGTTGTTTTGATTTTGAGTTAAAATCCTTATTTTGAGTTTGATCGTATTTTGAGAAACGATTTTTAGTTCAGGCCCAAAAGAAAAATTTTAGCCCATAATTTTATGCTTCCGTGTAATTATGATAATTGAATAAGTAATCGGAGTTTTAGCACACCGGGACTGACATGTTAAATCATTCATACTGGCTTAAAAATCAGAGTAAGTAAAAAGTTGAGGGAAACTGAACATGTCTAATAAAATAAGTTAAAGCATCTGAGTGATTACAGGGTAGCAGCTGCAGCGGACGATCAGAGGTCCTCACCACCAGTCGGAATAAAATCATCTTCAGTATCACCTGCAACATTCAAACCTAGTGAGCCTAAAGGCCCAACATGCTCTATCTTATAATAACAAGGTACATATAATAAAACCACATGCAAGCACATACATATCGTAAAATAGCGTTAAAACATGAATGCATGAATTATCGTAAATCATGAAATCAAATGTGAGGACTAGAAATTTTTAAGTACGATTGATTAGCTAATTGAGTTTCTGATTATCGGGTGAAATCTGCGTGTTGGAGCAGTTTTGGTGAGATTTTTCATCGTGATCCGATTCCATTAAGAATCCATATTTGAGGCATATCGCTGGAAGAAGATAAGATTTTAGGATTCTGGCGCGGGAATTGGCAAGATTCAGATTTGAGTGAAATCTGGAAGTTAAGATGGGTCCCTCGCGTGTTTACGTGAATTGCCGCGAGAAGGGAGCGAAACGCTGTCTTTGAGGTGCTAATCAGATTTGGCGTTGCAAGAAGTAATGTGATGTGGTATCGAGTATTTAGATTTGACACTAGTAAGTGGAATCTGTTTAGCGGGCGTGAAAAGATGTGAGCATTTATGTTGTCAGGTCTGGATGAGTGTTAGCGGGATCTGTTGCGAGATCGGGATCCCTATGCTACGTCGTTAGTCAGAAGTGGATGATAGCTGAGGCTAGATTCGAGGGACTTCTGCTTAGCAGTGGGATCTGAATTTGTAGGCGATTGACTTCCACTGTAGCTTCGATCTTGGGATTTAAATTAAGTGTCGATCAACACTTAGAGTATTTCAAACCTGATATTTCTTATCTTCCCCGATAACCCTCGATTGGTACTATTCATCCGAACCCTATTTCCGTAGATTGTCGTCGTTTTACACCACCATTTGGAAGCGTTCAATTGGTACCTGTTTGGAGACTAGAGTCGCCGGAATTGAGGAGCGCGAAGTTGTTGAAGTGTTCGTGTGTCTTCGTGATGGTTAACCCGTAGTTCATCTGTTCTTTAGAAGCTTTGGGTAAGTGCTTTCTTCTAATTTGAGCTTCGCTGAGAGCTTAGTAGTGCTCTGTAGAGTTGAGGTAGCTGAGTGAGCTACGAGGCTTTAGAATTTAAGCTGTATGAGTTCAGATATTGGTTGATATTGAGATATCATAATAGATTTGAACATGTAGTGGTTTCTGTTGAGTTCGTCGTGAAGCTGCTAAGGCAGTAGACTTGAGTCGACTGTTACGTCCTTGTATTTGTAAGATCTTTTGAGGTAGAAGCTGAATTGTGGTACGAATTGAGCTACATTTTATCAGCTTTGGGATATTTCCTTCGTGTATTAGTGCTGTGCTTTGTAATGATTGTACTATGAATATGTGCTCATTGTCTGTTTGTGTGTGAGATATATGTATGATTTTTAAGCATGAGTATGCTGTACATTCACGCATACAAATTGAGCCTGATTCCTTTGAGAGCTGAATTCCTTTGCACGTTGTGATCGGACGGCTGAGTCTTCGTGCTTGAAAGGTCCAACGCTGTTTTTGATGTGGTGGCTGGCTGAGTCGTCGTGCCTGAATACCACACTGCCTTGTGTTGATCGGCTGAGTCGTCGCACCTGAAGATCACAAGATGATGATGATTGATGAGATCTGCACAGCTGAGTCGTTGTGCTATGTCTACCGATGATGCTTGGTAGCCTTGTTCATGCATTGCACGATTGAGATATTGCATTGTCTGATATGATAGATGCTTTTATTGTGCTCTTCGTACTGAGGTTTGACCCCATTTAATTTCCCTGTTTTTGGGCTATATTGGTCGGTGTTGGCCATTACAGGTTCTTCAGGTAACCAAGCTGGACAGAGTGGAGCTTCAGCTGGTCGATCCCATTTTTGATTTGAGTCCCAGTTGTATTGATATATTATTTTGAGCCAGGGGATGTCCTGTGCCTTTATTTATTCGGGGATCTGTATTTAAGTGACTACTTGTTTTATTGTATGTTGTATGAGTTTTGAGTTAAACTCTTATTTTGAGTATGAATGTATTTTGATTGATATTGGATCAGGCCCATATTCGAAAATTTTAAGCTCATATTTTTATGATACTTCCGCATATTTGTGACTAATCGATGTATTAGCGCACCGTGCCTGACATTTTTGATATCAGAGCTTAAAATGGGATAAGCTCGTTTCTTTTGATCACACTTGAGTCTAGGCACAGAGTTTGAGTTTTGATTTTGACCGACTCTGTGATTGTGTGATTTGATTTTTTGCCTCTGTGATTTATCTTCTTGTTCTTACCTCTGAGTTTTGGTAGATGCCGCCGAGGATAGGTAGGAGTAGGATTGCTAGGCAAGTAGATGGGGAGTTTAGCGCCCCTGGCAGTGATGAGGATGTTGAGCAGCAGGGTATACCTTTGCGTCGCCGAGCTAGACAGGTTTTGAGGTAGAGGTGGATGATGTGACTCGACAGATTGGAGAGATGGAGCTAGTGTTGGATAGGTTCCGGATAATGAATCCCCCGATGTTTACTAGTGTCGAGGCTGGTTTGTTGGCTGAAGGCTGGCTTGAGCACATGGAAGAGTTGTTTGACGCAGTGGAGTACTCGCAAGAGAGGAGACTGAAGTTAGCAGTGTTGCAGTTGAGAGAGCATGTGCAACGCTGGTGGAAGGGTACTTCTCGTGTCATGAGGGAGACTGGAGTTTTGATTTCTTTGGAGAGCTTCTGTGCAGCTTTTCGACAGGAGTATACCCCTGAGTCTTTCTATAACAACCGTGAGCGGGAGTTCGACAATCTGAATCAAAGGAACTTGAGGGTGGCCGAGTATGCGCAGGCAGTTTTCTTGGCTGTTGTCGTATTTTCCCCATGATGCGAACCAAGAGAGGACGAAGAGGAACAAATTTTTGAGAGGGTTGAGACCCAAGTTTTTCCGTATGGTGTTAGCTGGTTCCAGTGTGACGTATGCTGAGGCTGTGGACAAAGCAGTGGATATTGAGGAGAGTCTGATGGAGGTGCAAAATCAAGTTCAGTCGACAGCTGGACATAGTTTTCAACCTGTACCGAGAGTGATGTCTTCTTTCCAATCTCCTCAAGTGCCGCAACAGTCGAATCTTTAGACGTTCAAGCCTCGAGGGAAACAGTTTAAGAAGCGTTCGAACTTGAGTTCTTCTGGTTCAGTGAGTTCTGGTGGCAGTGGCTCCGCAGGAGGAGTGACTTGTGGATAGTGTGGAGGTCGTCATGAGACTTCGTAGTGTCGTGGATTTCAGGGCCTTTGCCATAACTGTGGGCATCCTGGACATTTTGCTCGAGTGTGTCCGGTTGGAGGACAGTCTTTGGGTCAGTCACAGCAAGGTTCAGCTGGTGGTTCTTCGTAGAGACCGCAACCTTTTATTCAGTCCCAACGATCAGGTTTCCAACCCCGTGAACCGTCTAGGTTTGGTGGACCTTCGAGACCTCAGTTTCCCGGACCGCATTAGGCTAGGTGAACGCCTTGACGAGAGAGCAGGCGGAGGATAGACCAGAGGGAGTGATTGCAGGTACTTGCTTTATCTTTGAATTTCCTGCACGCGTTTTGTTTGATACTGGGGCATCACACTCTTTTATTTCTGAGCTGTTTGTGTATGAGCGTGGGTTGATTTCTTCCCCACTGTGTGATGTTGTCTCTATATCTAACCCTGCTGGCATGAGTTTGTTTTCTCGTGAGGTAGTGTTGGATTGTGTTCTTAGATTTGATGAGAATGCGTTGGTGACTAATCTGATTGTCCTGGATATTAGAGATTTTGACTGTATCTTGGGAATGGATGTGTTGTCCAGTTATAGAGCGAAAGTTGATTGTTTTCATGGTGTAGTGAGATTTAGGCCTGAATTTGGAGAGAAATGGGATTTCTATTGTGCTGATTCGCGACCTAAGATTCCTTTGGTGTCGGCCATGGAGATGTTTAGTTTGTTGTCGCTAGAGAATTTAGGGTTTATGATCTATGCCTTGGATGTTTCCCAAGTATCACGAGTAGAGTTGAGCGATGTTCCGATTGCTCGATAATTTCCCAACGTGTTTCCGGATGAGATTCCTGGATTCCCTCCAAGACGAGAGATTGATTTCAGCATAGAGTTGGTGTCAGGAACAACCCCGATTTGTAGAGCTCCATATCGATTGGCGCCAGCTGAGTTGAAGGAACTCAAAGAGCAGTTGCGTGATCTTTTAGAGAAGGGCTTCATTTGACCTAGTATGTCGCCCTGGGGAGCTCCGATTCTTTTCGTGAAGAAGAATGATGGATCTATGAGGATGTGTGTGGATTTTCGGCAGTTGAAAAAAGCGATGATTAAGAATAAGTATCCGTTGCCAAGGATTGATGACTTGTTCGACCAGTTGCAGGGATCTGCTGTATACTCTAAGATTGATCTGTGTTCTGGTTATCATCAGTTGCGGAACAGAGATGTTGATGTGGCGAAGACGGCTTTTAGGACGAGATATGGGAATTATGAGTTTTTTGTGATGCCATTTGGATTGATGAATGCTCCTGCTGTCTTCATGGATTTGATGAATCGCGTCTTCAGTGAGTATATTGATCGTTTTGTGATTGTCTTCATAGATGACATCCTGGTGTATTCGAGGAACTTCAAAGAGCATAAAGAGCACTTGAGATTGGTCTTGCAGAAATTGAGAGACTCACAGCTGTATGAGAAGTTCAGCAAGTGTGAATTCTGGCTGGATAGAGTTTCTTCTTGGGTCATGTCATTTCAGCGCAAGGGATTTCCGTGGATCCGAGTAAGGTCGAAGCAGTTCTTAACTGAGCGACCTAGGAATGTTTCTGAGATCCGTAGTTTCTTGGGTTTGGCTGGCTATTATAGGCGCTTTATTGAGAATTTCTCTTCGATAGCTAGGCCGATGACTCAGTTTACCGAGAAGGATAGATAGTTCGTTTGGACTGAAGAGTGTGAGTCTAGTTTCTAGTTTCTTAAGGAGAAGTTGACTACTACTCCTGTGTTAGCCTTGCCTTCGGGTTCTGGAGGTTTTGTAGCTTGCTCTGATGCCTCTCTAAGTGGTTTGGGATGCGTGCTGATGCAGAACGGGTGTGTGATAGCTTATGCGTCTCGACAGTTGAAACCCCATGAGACGAGATACCCCGTTCATGATTTAGAGTTTGCTGCGATAGTGTTTGCTTTGAAGATTTGGCGTCAATATTTGTATGGTGAACAATTTCCTTGCCTTCGGGTTCTGGAGGTTTTGTAGCTTGCTCTGATGCCTCTCTAAGTGGTTTGGGATGCGTGCTGATGCAGAACGGGTGTGTGATAGCTTATGCGTCTCGACAGTTGAAACCCCATGAGACGAGATACCCCGTTCATGATTTAGAGTTTGCTGCGATAGTGTTTGCTTTGAAGATTTGGCGTCAATATTTGTATGGTGAACAATTTGTGGTGTACACCGATCACAAAAGTTTGAAATATATCTTCACGCAGTCAGATTTGAATATGAGGTAACAACACTGGATGGAGTTGCTGAAGGATTTTGAGTGCGATATTCAGTATCAGCCTGGGCGGATGAATTTAGTGGTCGATGCTTTGAGTAGGAAAGCCCAACCTGCGATGTTGATGTCGATGAGTATATCCAAAGTCCATGAGGATTTGGGGACTTTTGGATGGCGTTTTCAGTCAGGTGATCATTGCTTCGTGGTTTCTTCTTTTCAGTTTGAGCCCCAAATTGTAGCAGACATTAGAGCAGCGTAGAGGACTGATCCGTATGTCCATGAGTTAAAGATTAAGGCTCAGAACGGTCAGTCTGAGGACTTTTCTATTGCTTCTGATGGATGCTTGAGGTTTTGAGGTAGGTTGGTGGTTCCGAATTTTATTCATTTGAAGGAAGACATCTTGAATGAAGCTCATTGTAGTCGATACAGTGTGCATCTAGGCGAGAAGAAGATGTATCATGCCCTGAAGTCTCACTTTTGGTGGGAATGCATGAGGAATGACATATGTGGATTTGTAGCTCGATGTTTGAATTGCCAACAGGTCAAGGCTGAGAGGATGAGATCTGGTGGATTTGCTACAGAGTTTAGAAGTGCGTCAGTGGAATTGAGAGCACATCGCTATGGATTTTGTGACTCATTTGCCTCGATCGAGTAGGGGATGTGATGCTGTTTGGGTTGTTGTTGATAGACTCTCGAAGTCAGCCCATTTCATTCCCTACGATGTGAGATGTTCGATGAAGAAGATGGTGTGACTGTACATTGACCATGTGGTGAGATTTCATGGAGTGTCGGTTTCGATATTGTCTGATAGAGAACCAATATTTACTTCCCGATTCTGGAAGAGCTTGCAGACAACGTTGGGTTCGATATTTGCTATGAGTACAGTCTATCATCCACAGACAGATGGTCAATCTGAGAGGACCATTAAGATTTTAGAGGATATGCTGCGAGCAGCTGTTTTGGATTTCAGTGGTGGCTGGCAGGATTCCTTGTCCTTAGTTGAGTTTTCTTATAACAACAGCTACCAGGTGACTATTGGGATGGCACCTTTTGAAGCGTTGTATGGTCGTAACTGTAGATCACCGATCTACTGGGAAGAGATTGGAGAGAAGCAGTTGTCTACTCCTGAGTTTGTACAGCACATGAAGGATCAGATTGAGTTGATTCGGAGTAGGATGAAAGCTGCTCAAGATTGACATGCTAGATATGTTAACAAGAGAGGATATGCTGCGAGCAGCTGTTTTGGATTTCAGTGGTGGCTGGCAGGATTCCTTGTCCTTAGTTGAGTTTTCTTATAACAACAGCTACCAGGTGACTATTGGGATGGCACCTTTTGAAGCGTTGTATGGTCGTAACTGTAGATCACCGATCTACTGGGAAGAGATTGGAGAGAAGCAGTTGTCTACTCCTGAGTTTGTACAGCACATGAAGGATCAGATTGAGTTGATTCGGAGTAGGATGAAAGCTGCTCAAGATTGACATGCTAGATATGTTAACAAGAGACGCAGACCTTTGGAGTTTGAGATTGGCGATCGAGTGTTTCTCAAAGTTTCTCCTTTCAAGAGTGTGATGAGGTTCAGGTTGAAGGGTAAATTGGCTCCTAGATTCGTTAGTCCCTTTGATATTGTTGAGAGAATCGGACAGTTGGCTTATAGATTGAGGCTGCCTGATGAGTTAGCAGCGATGCATGATGTGTTTCATGAGTCAATGTTGAGGAAATATGATCCAGATCCATCCCATGTGTTGAGGACTGATGAAGTTGAGCTAGATTCACCTTGAGCTATGTTGAATATCCAGTGCAAATTCTGGATATGAAGGAGAAGCAGCTGAGAAATAAGGTTATTCGGTTTGTGATGGTCCAATGGAGCAAGCATGGTCGTGAGGAATCTACCTAGGAAGTGGAAGAGAAGATGAGACAAGAGTGGCCTCATATGTTTGAGCTGTGATGGCAGTAAAATTCCAGGTAATTTCTGACTTTTGTTTCGAGTGTTGATGGTTGATTGTGGCATGTTTAGCACTGAGTATACTGAGCAGTATAGCATTGGTGTTTTTGCAATGATGTCTAGCATACTGTGCCGTGAGAATGCCATCTTGTTGTGGTTGTTGTTCCTCGTTATTTTAGACTCTGGTGCTATGAGTTGATTTCAAGGAAGAAATCGATCTCTAGTGGGGGAGAATGTGAGGACTAGAAATTGTTAAGTACGATTGATTAGCTAATTGAGTTTCTGATTATCTGGTGAAATCTGCGTGGGATTTGGAGCAGTTTTGGTGAGATTTTTCATCGTGATCTGATTCCATTAAGAATCCAGATTTGAGGCCTATCGCTGGAAGAAGATAAGCTTTTAGGATTCTGGCGCGGGAATTGGCAAGATTCAGATTTGAGTGAAATCTGGAAGTTCAGATGTGTCCCTCGCGTGGTTGCATGAATTGCCGCGAGCAGGGAGAGAAACACTGTCATTGAGGTGCTAATCAGATTTGGCGTTGCAAGAAGTAATGCGATGTGGTATAAAGTATTCAGATTTGACACTAGTAGTGTAATTGTTTAGCGGGCGTGAACAAATGTGAGCGTTTATGTGGTCAGGTATGGATGAGTGTTAGCGGGATCTGTTGCAAGAGCGGGATCCCTAAGCTACGTCGTTTTGTTAAGTAGCCAGACACCATTTTGAGTACAACACATGTTTCATTTGGAGAATCAGATCTGAGATAGCGTAGTCAGAAGTGGATGATAGCTGAGGCCAGATTCGAGGTACTTCTGCATAGCAGTGGGATCTGAATTTGTAGGCGATTGGCTTCTACTGTAGCTTGGATCTGGGGATTTAAATCAAGTGTCGATCAAAACTTAGATTATTTCGAACCTGATATTTCTTATCTTCATCCCGATAACCCTCGATTGGTACTGTTCATCCGAACCCTATTTCCGTCGATTGCCGTAGTTTTATGCCGCCGTTTGGAGCAAAATTGGTAGCACTGAGTTCGTCTTCTCTAGAGCGTTCGATTGGTACCAGTTTGGGGACTAGAGTCGCCGGAATTGAGGAGCGCGAATTTTTTTCAATGTTCGCGTGTGTTCGCGATGGTTAACCCATAGTTCATCTGTTCTTTAGCAGCTTTGGGTAAGTGATTTCTTTCCATTTTAAGCTTCGTTGAGAGCCTAGTAGTGCTCTGTAGAGTTTAGGTAGCTGAGTGAGCTACGAGGCTTTGGAATTTAAGCTGTATGAGTTTAGATATGGGTTGATATTGAGATATCTTAACAGATTTGAACAGTAGTGGTTTCTGTTGAGTTCGTCGTGAAGCTGCTAAGGCAGTAACTTGAGTTGAATGTTGCTTCCTTGTATTTGTAAGATCTGTTGAGGTAGAAGCTGATATGAGGTACGAATTGAGATAGATTTTAGCAGCTTTGTTATCAGCTTTGGGATATTTCCTTCGTGTATTAGCTGTTGTGCTTTGTAATGATTGTACGATGAATCTGTGCTCATTGTCTGTTTGTGTGTGAGATATATGTATGATTTTTAAGCATGAGTATGTTGTGCATTCACGCATACAAATTGAGCCTGATTCCTTTGAGAGCTGAATTCCTTTGCACGTTGTGATCGGACGGCTGAGTCTTCGTGCTTGAAAGGTCCAACACTGTTTTTGATTTGGTGGTTGGCTGAGTCGTCGTGCCTGAATACCACACTGCCTTGTGATGGTCGGCTGAGTCGTCGCACCTGAAGATCACAAGATGATGATGATTGATGAGATCTGCACAACTGAGTTGTTGTGTTATGTCTACCGATGATTCTTGGTAGCCCTGTTCATGCATTGCACGATTGAGATATTGCATTGTCTGATATGATATATGCTTTTATTGTGCTTTTCGTACTGAGATTTGACATCGTTTATTTTCCAAGTTTTGGGTTGTTTTGGTCGGTGTTGGTCATTACAGGTTCTTCAGGTAACCAAACTGGACAGAGTGGAACTTCAGCTGGTCGATCCTCTTTTTGATTTGAGTCCCAGTTGTATTGATATATTATATTGAGCCAAGGGATGTCCTGTACCTTTATTTATTCGGGGATCTGTAGTTGAGTGACTACTTGTTTTATTGTATGTTGTATGAGTTTTGAGTTAAACTCTTATTTTGAGTATGAATGTATTTTGATTGATATTGGATCAGGCCTACATTCGAAAATTTTAGACCATATTTTTATGATGCTTCCGCATAATTGTTATTAATTGTTGTATTAGCGCACGTGGTCTGACATCAAAATTATTCGTAATAGTACATGATCGTATTATAACATAATGAGGCATGAACATAACATAAAAGACGTGTGAGTCGTATCCAGGATGTGTGGGCCATTATATTAACGATTGATCAATCATAAGAACCAACGTACGTGGCGTTGCGGTTCACCCGACCTTACCTCAGGATCCTCACACCTCTATGATGCCACTTCACCATGCCGTGAACACATGGATCCATAAGCTCATTATAACATTAACAGAGGTTCATCGGGCCTAGTATCCCAATTCCGCTCATCATTATTTGAAATAAACTACTTCAATCCCTCAAAAATATTTTCTTTTCTTCCATGGATTTAACGTTTCGTAAAAATTTCATGATGTGTGTACGTCATAAATATGCAATTTAAAAGAATTATCCCGTCAATATATATTTAATTCCTTCATTAAACATTAACATATTCATTTACGTAATCCCCTAGTTCTGTACTGCCTTGACTTTCGATGTGTCGATGGAAATCCCATCTCTAGAAATGATATGCCCCAAAAACGCCACCTGCTCAAGCCAAAACTGGCACTCACTGACCTTAGCATACAATCTGTGCTCTCTCAAAGTCTGCAGTGCTTTCTGCAAATGCTGTCTATGCTCCTCTAAGCTCCTGGAGTAGACTAAGATGTCGATGATTAATACGATGATGAACTAATCAAAATACTGTCTGAAAACCCGGTTCATAAAATCCATGAAGATCGCTGGGGCATTTGTCAGTCCAAATGGAATCACCAAAAACTCGTAGGGCCGTAACACGTCCCAAATGCAGTCTTGGACACATCCTCCCCTCTGTCTCGTAACTGATGGTAACCAGATTTCAGATCAATCTTGGAGAAAACTGAAGCCCCCGATGTACTGCGACAACACAGATCATAACGTTATTCCTAATGTAGTTGCTCCAGTCCCGGTGTAGTGCGACAAAACAGGCAGTATTGCTTAGGAAAAGGAGCCAATCCCATCAGAAATCCAAACATGTTCTAAGAAAGTACCACATCATCTAAGAGATTGTGGAAAGAAGAGAAGTGTCATTAGACAAAGTCTTCTCCGCAGATAATGTTGCTGATCCACTAACTAAGCCTCTACCAGGGCCATTATTCGAGAAGCATTGTGAATCAATGTGTTTGAATCATATGGGTAGTTGGTCTAGTGCAAGTGCGAGATTGTTAGAGTTAGGTGCCCATCGAGCCAAGTTTTGGCCAAGGGATCATATAATAACTCTGTGTATGACAATCTTTATTATAATTATACTTGCCTTGCTACATAGACAAAGTACTTAAATTTACATATAGTAGAAAGAATGTGAGATGGTCATGATATGATTATCAGTAAACTCATATTTGGAATAATGTGTATTCTAAACCGTTCCTATTCGATTCAGCCGCCGCTAAAAATGATAAAGGCCGCTTGAGCTAGTGACTATTATTTGCGATGTGAGTACCATGTTCCATTGATAGGGACATGGGGATGTCCAAGCATGCAAATAAGTGGGCAATGTAGAGTGCACTGAACAACCCTCCCTGTAGGATTTTCCATGTGGTTCTTATTTATCGAGTCGAAAATCTTAGTTTATGGTTGTACACCATTAGTCCTTATGACCCGGGACAACATTGAGACTCTATGTGCTAGCACTACACTTTGACTTGTTTACTGACTCATCTGGAGTCATTTAGTGGCAATATTGGGTGTAGTGTGAAACATATAGGACTCGATGTATTGTAGTCAGGGATTCACCACTTACCTACGGGTTTGGATATCCTATGTGACCTCATGTATTTGTAGTAAGGAAATCTCTTATCAGAGTGAGGTGGTAATTAAGAAAGGAGTTTTAGTTACACCTCCGAAAAAACTACTACATGACACATAGTTATCGGTTCTATGACAACTCTAGATATACCAATGGTTGAAGAATTTTTCGGGATATATGAGTTGAAGGGACCGTACTGTACACTAGCCATAACTGAATGGTTCTTGCAGGCACTATCTTTTGATATCTACGGAGTCATGTAAGCGATGCTGCTAAACGTTTAACATGACCGGTTGGGTACTATCAAATTTGATTCTGATATTCTTATGATCAAGGAGTTTATTGATAAGAATGGAGCTGATTAGGGTACACTCATATAAGGAAATGTTTAGTCCGAATCACATGGAGATGTGAACCCACTACTATTCGTATCAATGAACCATTGAGTACCACACAAACACTTGATTTATAGATACCGATGAGAAGAAAATTTGTTCAAAGAGTTGAGCAACTTATAAAAGTATTTTATAAGGGGATGTAAATTTTAATTTGCGAAATCGTTTCAAATATTAAAATATATACATGGCTCTCATTGGTTTTGGAAATGGTCAATTTCGAAAACTAATGAGATTAAAGTTAATTATATTAATTCAAGTGTTGAATTAACATTACACTAGTGGGCCTTGTGGCCCAAATAATTAAATCAATAATTCTTTTACTAGTGGGATTGAAGATGTTCAAATGAGATTTAATTAAGCTCATGGGCTTATATTGTATAATGTAGACCAATTATACATAAAATATACATGCAAGAGAGAGATGAAAGATTGGAGGAAACTTTCACAATATACAAGGCATGTGTTTCCTTGGATAGTGTAATTGGATTGACTCTAAAATTTTGTCTCCCTCTCCCCTCCATGTGCACGTCCATTTTCTCAAAAAGTTTTTGACTTGGTTTTGAGTTTGAAACTTGTGCTTCTCATAGTACAATACTCAAAATATTCTAGTGCATATTTTGGGTGGAACTATCTTGCTAGTAGTGGACTTAAGTTTGGAGTGGAGTCCATTTGAGCAAGGTGTGCTCTTGGAAGATTATAGAAGGTGCCTACCATTTCAAAAGCTATGTTATTAATAATCTAGTTGGCGCCATCATCAACCTTTAAAAGGTTGATAGGTATAAATTTCTAAAAACCCTATAGTTGGTTGTTTATATAGTATTCACTCAAAATATTCTAGTGCATATTTTGGGTGGAACTATCTTGCTAGTAGTGGACTTAAGTTTGGAGTGGAGTCCATTTGAGCAAGGTGTGCTCTTGGAAGATTATAGAAGGTGCCTACCATTTCAAAAGCTATGTTATTAATAATCTAGTTGGCGCCATCATCAACCTTTAAAAGGTTGATAGGTATAAATTTCTAAAAACCCTATAGTTGGTTGTTTATATAGTATTCTACATGAGTGCTCAACCTTTATTTTTATGCTTCCGTTGCGTTGTTGAGCATGAGCATCGGTGTCATTTTATCCCATTTAGCTTAGGGAAGATCCTTCAGGGAACTTGCTTTTTATCACTGGCATGTTACCTTACCAACACTTTTAAGGACTGGATAAAAAATATATATACATGGGAAATCAAACTTGCCTAAGGGGCTTCACCAGCCGACGCATCTCTCGGTCAACTGATCCACTTGAAACTCCTACAATGGTCAAACACACGACCAAAACCTCTCTCTCCGGTGGAACTCCCACAACATCATCAGGGAATACATCTACAAAATCCCTGACTACCTCCACATCAGACCATGAAAGCTTGCTGACCCTCCTGTAGCAGTAATACTGGCCAAGAATGCCTGACATCCGAGATCAACTTGCTTCCTGTCCTGTAGAAACGATATGAATCTGGGCTTCCGTGGTCTCCTCGCTGCCTCAAATAAGAAGGTATTAGTGCCCCAAAATCCATAGGACCACAATTGTTAGCCTTTTTATTCTAAGGGCTGTTTCGAGATTTGAGCATCTAATTTCAGTTCAAGCTAGCATTAGTTATCTAAGCTGATTTCTTTATTTTCTTCAAGCTTAGAAGCACGGCCAGATGGTTTCTAAAAGAATTTTGCCCCATGAACAATCCTGAGATGGAGCAGCTTCTCTAAATAAAATGATTTCGGATGGGAGATCTGTTTTTTTATATATAAAATGGGGTAGCAAATTTACAAATTAAAATAGTAGTAGGGAGTTTTTTTACAATTTTGCAAGGAGTTTGTAAGCTAACAATGCCTTATCATTGTACCTTGCACCTACTACAAATCATTACTCCCATATATGATTGCTGCGTGTGTTCAAAAGCTCATTTTTGTTACAAGAAAATCTTTCAAAAACCAGAAGCTCTCAGAGTTGTGCTTGAGAAGATTTCTAGCCAAGGACATATGTTCGTTGCGGTTCTCAGTTCAGGCAAGTAAAGTTGATTCTTGCTGCATCTGGAAAGCATATATTTTCGCTTCGTTGTTTTTGTTGTATGCTTGCCTGATGCATGTTTCAATTCAGTTGAGTTCCGTTCAGTTCATGTTCATGTACGAGCTATGGATTCACTGCTTTGATGTTTTTATTTTGAGGAAAATCACCAATTATCTTTTAGCAAGCAGTTGTGTTTTTAAAATACTGAGTTGTAAAGCTTTTAGATAAGATAAGCCAAGAGAAGCTTTGTTCTCTGGTGTGCTGTAAAAGTGTAACGCCCAGACTTTTTATAGTCCACAATTAGAAAGTTATGAGATTTGAGGGATTACATTGTTATTCTATTTTTATTCAACCCTTATTTCGGTTGAGTTTCAAGTTTCAGATTTTGTACTATTTAGCTTCTTCATTTAAAAGCTAAATTCAGATTTCATGTTTACGAGATATCAGCCTTTATTATGGTTTAGGTTGATATTAAGATAATTAGAATGCAAACTTCAGCGGGTGTTTAGCTTATCACTGCAAGCCAATCGAATCCTTTGTTTTTAATTAAAAATCGTTCGGTTTCCATGTGCATCATTTTATTTTAAAACAGAGTACGCTTTTAGAAGATTTTGGCATATTGATTTAAATGCGTTTATTCTCTAGGCATTTACAAATCATATATATAGGATGTTAGCTGCTTCATGCATAATTATCTTCAAATAAAATTACTTTTAAGCGGTTCTCTCTCTCAAGAAACCAAACAAAAGACTTTTAAAGTTTTTCGAAGGATACGATCGGAGTGTTAGTGGTTGGCTGGATTTCTACAGCGTTTGTGTTAAAGAATTCAGGCAAGTAAACTCTGTTTCTTGCTCACTCAATGAAAGCATATATTCAGTTCTGTTTTCATGATTGTATGTGAAATTTTAAAGAAAAATAAGATAGCTACGGCTGTTCTTCAAAATCAGAAATTTCATGCTCTGTTTTTATGAACAAGTATGTTTACTGTATTTTGATCCAGAATTTTTTTAGAAAATGGTTTGATGATGTTCGTCTAGTAGTTTCTTGAGTTTTCTGAAGTTTATCTCTTCGAAGTAGCTTACAAGTAGCTTATTCGATAACTTTCCAGAAATTTCTTGAGATATTTTTCTAACTTCAGACGAAGGAAACCATCGGTGATGGTGATCGCTTTTGCGACTAAGTATGAGATCTGGTTCTTATACCATCGCTAAAGTTCTACGATAAACAGATTTCTAAGAGTTCTGTTTATACGTTAAGTTAAGTTCAGATCCCTATTGTTATATGACGTTTGAAGGTGGTCAGATTTCTATCGTTGACCGTTGACATCTGAACGTATTAATTCAATTTCTTTTCCTTGAATTGATCGGTCCAGTTGTATGACATCTGAACTACTTCATTTAAAATTGTGTTGACTTCTGAGTTGACCAGTGACATATGAAGAGTTTCTTATTCATTGAGACGCTTGTGTTTAATTCAGATTTTTACTGTTCTTCTATTCAGATATCTTTGATTTATACCAGACTTCCAGAATCAGATTCCTTATCAATTTCCTTTTCCTTCGAAAGACTTATTCGATACAATCGACAGATTTAAGTAGTGCTTTTATTCAGTTTTCATCTTCGCAAGTATTACAAAGAATCCTCGAAATGTTCCAGAACATCATTGAATAGCGAAAAACCCAGTAAATTGTACTAGAGAAGAAAGAAAACAGATTTTAGAAAGAAAAGAAAGGGCAGAATGTTTTAAGAAAATTTTTAAGTTATGACAACAAAGAGGGTCCGCAGAGGAAGGGTGAGTGCACGGCTGACGACCCGTGTGCCCTTTCAACAGAGGAAGGATCAGGTGTATTGGTCTACGGATCTGTATATCCCTTCAACCATGAGCTATATGCTAAGAGACTGATATCAGGAGTTTGATCAAACGAATTGGACAAAATGTTTAAATATTGTCATAATTTCAGAAAATAGAAAGAAGAGCATAAGTGTGATATTTATTCACAGCTCTGCAGAAGGTTTAAAGAAAAGGTTTTAAGAACTTATTTATGTTTTATGCTTTCAGATCCTTTAGATTACTTAGTTATGTTTGTATAAAACATTAGACATGGTTTTGTATTACATCAGATCTCTAGTTCGCTTATTTTGGTAGAAATCTGTACATACTTCATAACTAAGAATGCATTCGGTTTCGTTTAAATTATCAGATCTCTTCCAATTCCCGCGTATGTTGTTTTATTCAGATGTGTGCTAGTTCCGCGTTCTTTCATCACGTCTGAGCCTCTTTCTCGTTTATGAGTTGCGTTTAAATTGCAATTAAATCCAGAATTTAGTAACGACTTATATGTTTGCTGAAATCAAAATATTTTTTTTAAGTCTTCCAATTTGAACCCCAAACTTCTAAATTTAGTTTGAGAGAAGTCCGGTCGTTACAGTTGGTATCAGAGCATGGTCCTTGAGATAAACACACTTCCAGTCTGAACAGCTCTCTCCAGCCGCTTCAAAATTTGTGAGTTTATTTCATGTTCTAGCATAAAGTAATCTCTCATAATAGAATTGTGGTGGATTTGGGCTACCCTTACAGATATGGCAGGACGAGGTAGAGGTAGAAGAGGTAATTCAAGTTGAGATAGTGAGTCTGAAGGAAGGGATCCTGTCCTAACTAGTATGGCCCAACTCCTAGAACGATTGGTGGATCAAACCACTAATGGAAATGGCCAATCTTCAAGAAGGTTAGTTAGCCGAGAAGAACCTCAGGAGAGGTTTAGGAGACAGAGACCTCAAGAGTTTTCTGGTTCTACCGATCCTCTGGTAGCAGAGAGCTGGATTAAATCTATGGAGGTGATATTCGACTACCTACACCTGACAAAACTAGAGAGGCCTAGTGTGCTATTTACATGCTGAAAGGAGATGCAATGATTTGGTGGGAAGGAACTAAGCTGACAGTTGTCACTGGTAAATTTATTATCGCTAATATGTCTACGATCGCATTGTTAGATTCTGGCATCCCATTCTTTTGTATCAGATAGATTTGTTAAGAATTTACCAGTTAAACCAGAAGGGTAAAAGTAGGATATTGTATTATGATCCCTTCAGGAGAATGTGTGGTTACCAATCTTGTTGTTTGCAATTTAGAACTTAAGCTACATGGAAATGTTGTCTATGCAGATTTAATAGTATTGTCTATGCTTGAGTTTGAGAAGGGTAAAAGTAGGATATTGTATTATGATCCCTTCAGGAGAATGTGTGGTTACCAATCTTGTTGTTGGCAATTTAGAACTTAAGCTACATGGAAATGTTGTCTATGCAGATTTAATAGTATTGTCTATGCTTGAGTTTGATTTTATTTTGGGAATAGATTGGTTAACTAAGTAAGAAGCTGTTATAGATTTCAAGAAGAGGTCTGTTGAAATTCAGATACCAGGCGGGAATTTCTTTTCATTTAAAGCTGATAAGTATGATGGTACCCCTAAGATTATATCAGATGTTAAAACCCAGAGATGCTTAAGAAACGAATGTCAGGGATTTTTAGTAAGCGCTTTATCGATAGACCAAGAAAACAAAAGTAATGTAGAGGATGTAGAAATCGTAAGACAGTTTCAAGATGTCTTCCCAACAGATGTCTCTGGTTTGCCTCCAAATCGCGAGCTAGAATTTACTACTGAATTAGTACCAGAAGCTGCTCCAATTTCCAAACCCCCGTACAGACTCGCTCCTAAGGAAATGAAAGAGCTGAAGGATCAGATCCAAGATTTATTGGATAAAGGTTTTATCAGACCTAGTAATTCGCCGTGGGGAGCTCCAATGCTATTCGTGAAGAAGAAAGATGGTAGTATGCGTCTGTGCATAGACTATAGAGATCTGAATAATTTAACAATTAAAAATAAGTATACTCTTCCTAGGATAGATGATTTATTTGATCAGCTACGAGGAGCTGCTATGTTCTCAAAGATAGACCTAAGGTCTGGATATCATCAGCTACGAGTTAAGGAATTAGATGTGTACAAAACAGCCTTTAGAACCAGATATGGCCATTATGAATTCCTAGTTATGCCATTTGGGTTAACTAATGCGCCATCGGTGTTTATGGATTTAATGAATAGAGTATTCCAACATTTCCTTGACAGAATTGTCATCGTGTTTATCGACGACATACTTATATACTCTAAGGACAAATGTGAACACGAAGAACACCTTAGAGAAATCTTGCAGATTTTAAGAAGTAAACAGTTGTTTGCTAAGTTTAGTAAATGTGAGTTCTGGATTGAAAAGGTTGTATTTTTGGGTCATATTATTTCAAAGAATGGTATCGAAGTCGATCCTTATAAGGTAGAAGCTGTTAGAGAATGGCCTGTACCTAAGAACGTATCAGAGATCCATAGTTTCTTAGGACTTTCAGGGTACTACCGAAGATTTATAGAAGGGTTTTCCAATATAGCCGTTCCTTTAACAGCATTGACTAAGAAGGGTGTTAAGTATAGTTGGATCCCAGAATTTCAATGTAGTTTTGAGAAATTAAAACTTGCGTTAATCAAAGCCCATGTTCTAACGTTACCATCGGAGAAAGGTAAATTTGTAATTTATACGGATGCATCGAAGATAGGACTAGGAGCTGTTTTGATTCAAGATAATAAGGTTATCGCTTAGCGTCTAGACAACTAAAAGTTCATGAGAAAAATTATCCTACACACGATCTAGAATTAGCAGCAGTGGTTTTCGAATTAAAGATCTGGAGACATTATCTTTATGGAGAGAAATGCGAAATATTTACTAATCACAAGAGCCTTAAGTATTTCTTCACCCAGAAAGAGCTGAACATGAGACAAAGGAGATGACTCGAACTGGTTAAAGATTATGATTGCGTGATCAGCTATCACCCAGGTAAAGCTAACGTAGTAGCAGATGCGTTAAGTAGAAGAAATGTGGGTTTAGCTCAGATTACAGTTCAGATTCTTGTAGCGTTAGAGATCAACAGATTTGAACTGGGAATTTTTAAGAAGGAGAATACTGCTAAGTTATCAGTTCTTACAATACAATCAACTTTTGAAAGATCGGATTCGAGAGGGTCAAGCGAAAGATGTGTTGGGATCCGGATCATGCCTCCCGGCGGGGCAGCGGAAGAACGAAAAACATGTGCCGGGAGACGATCAATACGATAAAACAATCAACAAACTATGACATTCATTGGGTGTTTTGTAGAATACCTTGCTGGCAACTCGTGCCTGGCTCCGACCGGTTTCGTAAAGAAAACGGCACTTCACGGTAGGCGGCGGTAGATATCGTCAATCAGGTCCACGACCGGAGACGAGACTCCTTCGTCAGCCTGCACTATAAGGCCTGACGAGATCTGCGCAGACGGATTCTTCTCGTCAAGATTGGCCGGAACAATTTCCGGCGAAGAGGCGGCGGCGACAAGCGGCGCACGGCGGCGGCGGCGGGAGGCTTTGAGGGGAAGGGGGGGGGCGGACACTTAGGGGTAGGGGCAAATTCCTTAATTGTTTCATCGAATCTCAGGTTCCAACTTCGTGATGCTTGTTTGAGACCGTAGATCGATCTCTGAAGCTTGCATACCTTATGCTCGCTTCCAACAGATGTGAAACCCTCAGGCTGCGTCATATAGATCTCTCCCTTAATGTTTTCATTAAGGAACGCATTTTTCACATCCATTTGCCATATCTCATAGTCGTACCATGCGGCTATGGCTAACAAGATTCTAATTGACTTGAACATTGCGACTGGCGAGAAGGTTTCATCATAGTCAACACCCAGCCTTTGAGTGTAACCTTTCGCGACCAGTCGTGCCTTGTAGGTCATTACCTTACCATCAGGTCCAAGTTTCCTCTTGTACACCCATTTGCACCCAATAAGAACAATTCCTTCGGGAGGGTTAACAAGAGTCCAAACTTGGTTAGCATGCATTGAGTCAAACTCAGACTGCATTGCTTCAAGCTATAAGTTATAATCAGCATCGGAAATTGCCTCCTTGATAGTCCTTGGATCAGATCCAACAACTTGATCACTTTGATCATCTTCAAGGAGAAAACCATATCTCTCAGGAGCTCTAGGAATCCTCTCGGATCTCCTAGGTGCGACCATTTCTGGTACTGGCTCTGTAGGTGCAGGAGACTCACCTGGTACTTCGATTGGATCTCGAACCTCTTCGAGTTCTACTATTTTTCCCTTTCTATCAAGTAGAAATTCCCTTTCCATAAAGGTGGCATTTCTAGAAACACACTTTTGTTTCGCTCGGGTAGTAGAAGTAGTATCCAATGGAATTATTTGAATACCCAATGAAGTAGCATAATATGGATCTTGTATCCAGCTTATCTCCCACTGTCAGCTTCACGTAAGCAGGACATCTCCAAATCCTCATAAATGAGTACTTGGGTGGTTTGCCCATCCATATCTCATATGGAGTCTTGTCCACTGCCTTAGTGTGGACATTGTTCAACAACATTTCCGCCATTTCGAGCGCATATCCCCAAAACGAGGTAGGAAGCTCAGTGAAGCTCATCATAGATCGAACCATGTCCAACAAAGGTCCGATTACGACGCTCCGCTACACCATTGAGCTGTGGTGTGGCCGGAGAGGTCCACTGTGCGAGAATCCCATTCTCTTTAAAATTATCTTGAAATTCAGCACTCAAGTATTCACCACCTCGATCAGATCGAAGTGCTTTAATACTTTTGCCTAATTGATTTTCTACTTCAGCCTTGAATTCTTTGAAACATTCAAAGGATTCAGACTTGTACTTCATCAAGTACAAGTACCCATACCTAGAGTAATCGTCGGTAAAGGTGATGAAGTATGTGTGACCGTATTTAGTACCAATACTAAACAGGCCACACACATCAGTATAGATCAAATCCAATAGGCTTTGAGCACGCTCACCCTTGCCCTTGAAGGGTTTCTTGGTCATCTTTCCCTTAAGACAAGATTCACAAGTCGGTAGGGAGTTGATGTCTGACAGATCAAACAAGTCACTCCTAACCAACTTGTTCATCCTACTTAGAGAAATATGACCTAGCCTGGCGTGCCAAGGTTGTGCTGGGTTCAAGTTATCGTGTTTCCTTTTAATCGTTGTTGTATGTGCTTCGACATCGCGATTTGGAACGTCTTTTAATTTTAAGGTGTATAAATCGTTTTCGCGTTCCCCAATTCCAATCAAACTTTCATTCTTGTAAATATTGCAAATCGAATTAGCAAACATACAAGAATATCCATCACTATCAAGCATAGAAACAGAAATAATGTTCTTTATTAATTCGGGAACAAATAAAACGTTTCTCAACAACAACTTAAAATCATATGATAGAAATAAGTAAACATCTCCTATAGCTATAGCAGCAACCCTTGCTCCATTGCCAAGCCTCAAGTGGGTCTCACCCTCTCTAAGACGTCGGCTTCTTGTCATCACCTGCAAATCATTGCAGATATGAGATCCACATCCGGTATCAAGTACCCAAGAAGTAGAATTAAGAGACATATTTATTTCAATATAGAACATACCTTTTGCAGTTCGCAACTGCTCGAGGTACTTTTTGCAGTTCCTCCTCCAATGCCCAGCCTTGTGGCAGTGGTGGCAAACATCCTCGCTCTTGTTTGGTTTAGAAGCCCTTGCCTTTGGCTTCTTGGCAGACTTTTCCTCCTTCGCAGGAGCAGAACGCTTCTTGCTCTTGCGTCTGGGCCCCTTATTCGCAAAGGAAAAAGAACACATAAGGAGGATGGGTTTGTCCTTCTTTATGGTCCCCTCAAACACTACAAGCATGTTAACCACCTCTTCAAGGGTGGCTTCCAGCTTGTTCATGTTGAAGTTGACCACAAAGGGGTCAAATGCAGCGGGTAGCGAGAGGAGAAGTACATCCACCGACAGCTCGTGTGGATGTGCGATATCAAGGCCCGACAGCTTTTCAACGAGCCCAATCATACGAACCCCATGCTCGCGGACCGAAGTCCCATCGCGCATGCGGCTCGTCATCAGCTCCTTGACAGCCGTGAACCTCTCATGTCGAGAGTTCTCCCCGTACAGTTCCTTGAGATGAAAGAGTATGGTAGAGGCATACTTTGTCTTCTCAAAGCGCCGTTGCATTTCATTGAACATCAATGCCATCACATAGCATCGAGCTTTAACCTCATCGTCCCGCCATTGGTTAAGCGTAATCAGCTCCTCAGGGCTGATATCGGCAGGGGTTTCCTCCGGAGGGGACTTCTCTATCGTATAGAGGAGCTTCTCCGAAGCCAATACAAGATTGAGGTTCCGGAGCCAGTCTTGGTAGTTCAGACCGGTGAACCTGTTGCTATCCAGTATAGCAGCGAGCGGGTTTTTCATCGAAACCATTTTATAAGCAGTAATACTGAAAAGAAAACAGACATAAATTACTAACTATATAAGATATAAGCTAAGACATAAAACATGGTCGTTAAGTTTTTTGAATTACCCTCCCACTATTTTAACGATTTCACCACCCTCTAATGAAATCTAGAAAACAGGTTTCTTTAGTGGGTACACGGAGCCCAATCAAGCGATCATGGACCCGAATAATATCAGCCATCCATGACCCCCGAAAGGTAGTTTCCGATTGCAACCGGTGCAACCTCCATGTATTTACCTCACGTCCAGTAAGGGCCCAATAATATGACGCCGTTTACTATCACGTGTCAAGATTGACCCATCAATGTTGAGTCGTGAAGGACGGTCCCCTTAACGTCCCCAATAATATGAGCCAACATTAAAGGGAGTTCCAGCCGACTCACAACAATTGTCAATGGCGTGGACAGCTTTCCGGCATACATGACCCCCTCAATAATATGAGTCGGGCCATGTATACGGGTAGCATCGACGTACACCCATTGTTGATGGAAGGTAAGGTTAATTTAAACAATTTTAAATACCATTTAGTTTATCGAATAAACATCTATCTTGATATAAGTTTTAAATCATATTTAAAACGATGGATTTTATTTTGAAAAACTTTGGTCTCATGCATATTTAAATCTAATTTAAAACATGCAACATGCGGATTCAATTAAACTATATATCAACATATATAAAGTAACATTGGGATGATCGATCGCGAGAGCTATGCGGTCCGTGGTTGCCAGTCACGGACCTGGGTCCAATCGTAGGGGTAATGCAATATGCAATGCAATCCTATTACAAAGCTTTCCGGTTTTACAGATCTTCGGTCTTCAATATCTTGATCGTCATCTCCACCGTCTTCGGATGTCCTCTCACTAAATCTAGTAATTTACATTTAAATATACCATGACAAATAAGGGATACATTTATCAAGGGGTGGGAACGGGCCACAAACAGGCCCACTTTAAATGATAATCAAATATTTACAAACCGAAATCATACAAAACCTATCGCATACACCTAACAAATTGGGCACGGCTCTCGATCATCCCAATCATGCAGATAATCTAATTAACATGCATAAATTAAATAATCCTATTATTTATCGTAAAATCATATTTTAATCATAAAATCGCATTTTATAACAAAATCGTATTTTATCGATAAAATCAAATTTTAGTCAACAAAATCATATTTCATTATAAAATTATATCTTATAATTAAAATCACATTTTACTAATTTTAATTGTATCAAATTGAGCTTAAACAATTTTAGGCCCAAAAACTTAAAATTTCAAAATCGACCAAAACGGGCCCGATATCGCATATCGGCCCGAAAACTTCACGGGCTGCCCGGGATAGGCTCGAACCAAAACCTAGAAGAATTCAGCCGTCACTGTTGGGATTGGTCCGGATCCGCACCCCGGCAGGCAGCGGAAGAATAAAATAGAGTACCGGGATGCGATCAATACGAAAAATTCAATCAATTCTACGTATCAACATACATAGGGTGTTTCAACGAATTACCTGTCTGGCACTTGTGCCTGGCTCCAACCGGTGTTTCAAGAACCCGGCGCTTCTCGGTTGATTGCGGTAGATTCGTCAATCCGGTCCACGACCAGATTCGAGACTCCTTCGTCAGACTGCACTAGAAGTCCTGACGAGATCAGCACGATCGGATTCTCCACGTCGAACTGGCCGGAACCAGTTTTCCGGCGACGATCGGCGGCGGCGCAAGGGCGGCGGCGGCGGCGGCTTGAGTGGAGAGGAGGGGAGGGCGGCTATGCACTAGGGTTTAGGCTTTGGTGTTATGACAATAATCATTAAGTCTCTTAATTAAGTCTAGACATATATAGACTTAAAGTTGGACTTGGGCCGGTCCAACGGGCCCGAGTCCAAATGACGATATAAATCGCTGCGACTTCATCGTAACTCCGATCGCCGATCAGATCGGACCGATCGACTCAGTTTCCAAAACTGAATGTTATGATGTGAAAAACAAGAGAGTCGCTAAAGATCCGATAACTATGCTTACATCTTGGAGATCGAATAGTGACATCGCGAGTGTAACTAGGTAAACATATTTACCTAAAACACTTCTAGTACTCTGGCCAGAGATTTATACACTATTATCCCCTCAGATAGCATAGGATATCCACGCATGTCTGCGAGCGGTGAATCCTCGACAACGATGCATCGACTCCTACATGCATCGGGGTCTCACCCAATCCCAACGCCTTATGACCCCAAGTGAGTCGGCAAACGGGTCAAAGTGAGACGCCTATCATGTAGAGTCTCAATGACGTTTTGAGTCGTGAGGACTAATAAGTACAACCAAGACCTCGGACTTATCCACTCGACAAATGGTAACCACTTGGAAAGTCCGAAGGAGGGTAGTCTATCTGCATGCTCAGAACATCACATTGTTCCCTACCAATGAAACATGGTACTTCGCATCGCAGATACTAGTCTCGAACTCGGGCGGCCTTCTCCTCATTTTGACGGCCCAATCGACTAGGAACAGTTCAGAAAACACAGTGACTATTATATGTATTTCATGATAGCCGTCGTACCCGCTATCACATCTAACATACACTTTAGTGCATTCTAGGTCTTTACTCAAGGCAATTGTAAATCATCATACACACAATGAAAGTAAAGAATGCCATATAATAAATGCGAATATCATATTTAAAGATTGTCATATACAAGAGTCTATAAACCCACACACCACAAGTTGGCTAGTTGGGCATCTACCTAACAAGATGATCAACTTCAGAAATGGAAGAAACAAGATGAAGATAGGGGAAAAAATCTGTATACAGTCGAAGAGGGAATTGTGAAGTACCAGAGTCGGTTGTGGGTATCGCGCACAGATGAATTCCGCCATGAGATTTTGAAAGAAGCCCATAGCTCACCGTATTCAATTCACCCAGGAGGAACGAAAAGGCATAAGATTTTCAAGCCCTGTTTTGGTGGCCAAGGATGAAACGTGACATCTGTAAGTTTGTCGCTGAATGTTTAACATGCTAGCAAGTTAAAGCCGAGAACCAGAGACTAGCTGGAGTGTTAAAACCTCTTCCTATACCAGTGTGGAAGTGGGACAACATAGCGATGGACTTTGTTGTAGGATTGCCAAAGACAGTCCAAGGATTCAATGCAATTTGGGTTATCATCGATAGATTAACCAAATCAGCGCATTTCTTACCTATTAAAACAACTTACGATTTGAATAAGTATGCTGAGTTGTATGTTAAAGAAATAGTCATACTTCACGGGATACCGAGTTCATAGTATCAGATAGAGATCCCAGATTTACTCTAAATTCTGGAAAAGTCTACACCAAGCCTTAGGAACCAAGTTAACTTTCAGTACACTGTTCCATCCTCAAACAGATGGACCGTCAGAAAGAGTTATCCATGTCAAGTCTTGTGCTCAAATCAGAGATAAAACATACAAACACATGCGGAAGCTATTAAAAGCGGGTAAAATTTTTGCTTTTGGCCTGACGGTTTAAAACGATATAATTTAAAATAATGCAATACTTAAAATAGATTCCAGTTTATAAAAACAACCAACAGCATAGCATAAAAACAACGAAATGTATCAGACTCCAACAACTGGATACAACAACAAAGCGCAGGGCATCCCCTGGCTAAGAATACTGATACATATAAATATGCATAAGCCACTGGGATAGTCTAACCACCTCCTGGGGCACCACCAGCTGGGTTAAAACCACGACCAGCTGTAAAACCTGGGTTTCCTGAAAAACAACACAAACAAGGAAAACAACCAAGCCCCAGAGGGACATGGGGTCAAACCCCATTACGGAGAGCAACTGAAACAGCTAAAGGAATGCATAAGATAAAATGCAGATGCTATGCATGAGACACCGGATAACAGCTGAAGGCTACGACCGAACAAGGAGCCAAGGAACTCAAAAATAGCTCCAAGAGATCAGCAACAAATCAGTGGCCACGAGGTGAGTTCAAAGTGTGGTAATGAGCCACTCGTCTTGACACTCCACCCAAATACCAGATGCATCAAACAACTCAACCTGCCGTTGCCTCGCCCATGAACTGTGGTAGTTAACCACTCGGCGCATGGTGGCTAACAATCCCAGCAGGGAGATGATAGTGCGGTATTGCCGCTCGCACTCGCATCCTGGTAAGAAACAACAGCAATATACAAGAATACGAAGCAATGGCTGCAACAGAATATGAATGCAATATGGGTAATGCGTGTATGCATAAACATAGCAGCTAAAATTAACAGCAAACACATATGCACACAGCAACATCCACGGCAATGCACAACAGCCATCTAGCATTCAATCTCACGCCAATTCCCAGCTACATCAAGCTCATATCCGTACCTTGTACTTCTGTGCAACAATGACTACAAACAGGGTCCGAGAGATCTGATTCAACACCTGTACGACATACGCACAACAGATCTCAGGCAAGCTAACAGGAAATTCACGGCCAATTACAGAAGCTCACGGCTGGGAGCTACGCTCAACCAAACCAGCTACTAATCTCAACAATACAACTCAACAGGGAGATTAATTCAAGGCTAGGAACAAGATCTCATCGCGAAAGGAACGAAGTTCTACCTGTACGATACCACGCACAACCGAGCAGCAACTTTGCGTTCCTCAACTAGCCGATCGCAGCCTCCCAAGGTGGTATGGAATGATAGAGCTTCGCAAGAGAAGTACAACGCTACCTCGAACGTATCAAACAATGGCCGACAACGACGGGAATTCACCGGAAATCTCACGGTGAACAGTCCCAGGGTTCGAAGAACAGAGGTCGACAACCAATATAATATTTCGCTAAGTATGGGATCTGGTGCTTGAAATCGAAGACCGAGTCTTCCTTAAATACACGCGAGAAAACTGATATAAAATCCACCGACACTAACAGATATCACAAGCTGCTGACAGTAACGGGAATAGTGCAAAGCTGACGAAGAAATACCCAACAACTTCTTCAACAGTACAAAGCTCACACCAGCAACCAAACGCAAGTAACAAGCGCTATTCAAAAAGACGTCGCGCCACACTAAAAACAGATCTCTACGCCTTAGCAACGCACAATGCTAAAACAACGATGTAGCCACTTATCCAAGCAACAGCGTTTTAATCAAATCAAACGACGTAGTTTCGCACACGTTAGGAAATCTGAAGACAGCACGCTAAACGCTTGAACATCGATCGCTGGCAATAGATCTCTCCCACAAGCATACACCAAAACGGTACCGTTTCCTTCACGCTACAGGAACTTGCTGCCAACATCCAAAATATCACAAGCGCTAACAGATAACCTTACGTCATCACATCTTATTGCTAACTCAACCAATACTTCAACAGCAAAGCTTACGTCAGCAATTGAGTAGCGCAACAGAAAACATGACGTCATCAAATCTGCCAACAGATTCAAACTCGAAAAGATTCCAAAATTTTCAAAATTGCTCTAAGTGTGAAATATGACCCGAAAATGCAACCCAAACTCACAAACAGAAATCTGAACCAGCAGAAATCTCCAAAAACCGATTAATTACAACAAATTAATCTTAATTACATTTCAGGTCTCACAATCCAAGTACTGGAAGATCTGTTGCGGGCAAGTGTTCTTGACTTTTCAGATAGCTTGGATTTTAAATTGCCGTTAGTTGAATTCACCTATAACAATAGTTACCAAGCTTCGATAGAAATGGCACCATACGAAGCTTTGTATGGAAGAAAGTGTCGTTCGCCAATTCTTTGGGATGATGTAGGTGAAAGAATTGAGATAGGACCTGATATTTTAGAACAAACTGTTGAAGCAATTAAAAGAATACGTGATCGAATGAAGACTGCTCAAAGTAGTCAGAAAAGTTATGCTGACAATCATCGAAGAGATCTGAATTTTGAAGTGGGGGACCATGTGTTCCTGAAGATATCACCAATGAAAGGTGTGATAAGATTTGGAAAATAGGGAAAGCTAAGTCCCAGATTTATAGGACCATTTCAGATCTTAGAACGAATTTGAACTTTAGCTTATCGTTTAGCGTTGCCTCCAGAGATGTTTGCTGTTCATAACGTGTTTCATATATTAGCACTTGGAAAATACATTACAAACCCTTCGCATGTACTCAGATACGAACCCATTCAACTGTCGTCAGACTTGACTTACGAAGAAGTTCCACAACAGATTCTAGCAAGAGAAAACCGTAAGTTAAGAAATAGTATTATCCCCAGGATCAAAATTCCGTGGGCAAATCACACTGAAAGAGAAGAAACGTGGAAGTTGAATCTGATATGCCGAGAAGCTACCCAGACTCTTTACGTAAGTAATTTCGGGGACGAAATTCTTTTAAGGGGGGTAGATTGTAACGCCCAGACTTTTAAAAGTCCACAATTAGAAAGTTATGAGATTTGAGGGATTACATTGTTATGATATTTTTATTCAACCCTTATTTCGGTTGAGTTTCAAGTTTCAGATTTTGTACTATTTAACTTCTTCATTTAAAATCTAAATTTATATTTCATGTTTATGAGATATCAACCTTTATTATGGTTTAGGTTGATATTAAGATAATTAGAATGCAAACTTCAGCGGGTGTTTAGCTAATCACTGCAAACCAATCGAATCCTTTGTTTTTAATTAAAATCGTTTGGTTTCCATGTGCTTCATTTTCATTTTAAAACAGAGTACGCTTTTAGAAGATTTTGGCATATTGATTTAAATGCGTTTCTTCTCTAGGAATTTACAAATCATATATATATAGGATGTTAGCTGCTTCATGCATCATTATCTTCAAATCAAATTACTTTTAAGCGGTGCCTCTCTCAAGAAACCGAACAAAATACTTTTAAAGTTTTTGGAAGGAGACGATCAGAGTGTTAGTGGTTGGATGGATTTCTACTGCGTTTGTGTTAAAGAATTCAGGCAAGTAAACTCTGTTTCTTGCTCACGCAATGAAAGAATATATTCAGTTTTGTTTGCATGATTGTATGCGAAATTTTAAAGAAAAAGAATATAGCTACGGCTGTTCTTCAAAATCAGAAAGTTCATGCTCTGTTTTTATGAACAAGTATGTTTACTGTATTTTGATCCAGAAATGTTTTAGAAAATTGTTTGATGATGTTCGTCTAGTAATTCCTTGAGTTTCTAAAGTTTATCTCTTCGAAGTAACTTACAAGTAGCTTATTCGATCACTTTCCAGAAATTTCTTGAGATATTTTGCTAACTTTAGACGAAGGAAACCACCGGTGATGGTGATCGCTTTTGCGACTAAGTATGAGATCTGGTTCTTATACCATCGCTGAAGTTCTACGATAAACAGATTTCTAAGAGTTTTGTTTATGTGTTAAGTTAAGTTCAGATCCCTATAGTTGTATGACGTCTGAAGGTGGTCAGATTTCTATCGTTGACCGTTGACATATGAACGTATTAATTCAATTTATTTTCCTTGAATTGATCGGTCCAGTTGTATGACATCTGAACTACTTCATTTAAAATTGCGTTGACGTCTGAGTTGACCAGTGACATCTGAAGAGTTTCTTATTCATTGAGACGCTTGTGTTTAATTCAGATTTCTATTGTTATTCTATTCAGATTTCTTTGATTTATACCAGACTTCCAGAATCATATTCCTTATCAATTTCCTTTTCCTTCGAAAGAATTATTCGATTCAATTGACAGATTTAAGTAGTGCTTTTATTCAGTTTTCATCTTCGCAAGTATTACAAAGAATCCTCGAAATGTTCCAAAACATCATTGAATAGCGAAAAACCCAGTAAATCGTACTAGAGAAGAAAGAAAACAGATTTTAGAAAGAAAAGAAAGGGAAGAATGTTTTAAGAAAATTTTTAAGTTATGACAACAAAGAGAGTCCCCAGAGGAAGGGTGAGTGCGTGGCCGACGACCCGTGTGCCCTTTGAACAGAGGAAGGATCAGGTGTATAGGTCAACGGATCTGTATATCCCTTCAACCATGAGCTATATGCTAAGAGACTGATATCAGGAGTTTGATCAAACGAATTGGACCAAATGTTTAAATGTTGTCATAATTTCAGAAAATAGAAAGAAGAGCATAAGTGTGATATTTATTCACAGCTCTGCAGAAAGTTTAAAGAAAAGGTTTTCAGAACTTATTTATGTTTTATGCTTTCAGATCCTTCAGATTCCTTCGTTATGTAATCCGCTTATTCATTGTCAGGCGTATCCAGATTCCAGTTATGTACAGATATCAGCTGTTTATATAATGTTCTTTTGATATCCCAGATTTTACCTTCTGGGCCTTAGGCTCACTAGTTTTATTGAGTGCAGGTAATAATCAGTAGGGTGCTGAAGGGAGATGAACAGAAAGGAAGGTGGTGTTTATCGTGGACATCAGATTCCGTTTTCCTTTCCAGATTTTGTTTGTTGTATAAAACATTAGACATGGTTTTGTATTACATCAGATCTCTAGTTCGCTTATTTTGGTAGAAATTTGTACAGACTTCATATTTAAGAATGCATTCGGTTTCGTTTAAATTATCAGATCTCTTCCAATTCCCGCGTATGTTGTTTATTCAGATGTGTGCTAGTTCCGCGTTCTTTTATCACGTCTGAGCCTCTTTCTCGTTTATGAGTTGCGTTTAAATTGTAATTCAATCCAGAAGTTAGTAACGACTTATATGTTTGCTGAAATCAAAATATTTTATTTTTAAGTCTTCCAATTTGAACCCCAAACTTCTAAATTTAGTTTGAGAGAAGTCCGGTCGTTACAAAAAGTTATGGACATCGACCTTGAACAGATAGGCGATGCTAGTTTGGTCGGGACTGTGTCCTGGTCGAATAAGTCGAGCTAGTCTATTTAGAGAATGTCTAAGCTGGTTCAGTACCCTCGTCTTAAGAAGATCTGGCCTATTTTCTTCTCCGGTCTGTGTTATTCATTTCTAGACTGATATGGTTTCTCAAAGCGGAGTGACCTCCCAAAGCTGAAATTCTTTTTACGAAACATTTGTTACCAATTTACTACGCGTAAGCTGTTTTGTTTGAACCATATTTGTTTTTCCTATTTGCAAGCTACTTTCTTTAGCCAAAGCTGCTCTTCACGCCCGTGATCGGTTTCAAACCCGAGATCTGTTTTATGTAGCCAAAGCTGTTCGTCACACTTGAGATCTGTTTTCTTAACCAAAGCTGTTTCGCGTCCATAAGCCGTTTTTCTCTTTAGAGATGGTTTCTGCCATCATCAGCTCGTATCCAACTGTACACTCAGTAAGGTTTTTAAAGACAAAATGAGTTTCATAGCAGTGAATCAACCAGTTTCAGTCATCGATTTTCGATCAAGAACAATGTATAGTAGCTATTTCAATTAAAAGAAGTAAAGTTTTAGTTTTAAGGACTTATGGCATGGAGGACCCGGTCAATAGGAAGGGACAAGATTATGGTATGACTATAATACCTTCACAAAAGGGACAGGATTATGGATTACTGTAATCCCTTCACAGAGAGTTAATGCTTCATGCACCAGGACCACCAGAGAGCCTCTAGACCATAAGTCACTCATATAAAGAGATTCAGATCTGATGTTCCGACCTGTCTTTTCAGTAGCAAGATTTCAGTACAAATGACTTCCTTTAATTTATGTATTATTATCAGTTGCCTGCATTATGTGATCTTGTTATCCTCAGGTTTTACTTGTTGAGCCCCTAGGCTCACTAGTTTTCCTGATGCATGTGAGGAAGCTCAGGGACAGGCGGGTGGCGAGAGCTGAAACAGATTTGGGGGTTGCATGTGTTTGTCAAAGCCAGCGTTTCCGTGGAGTCAGAGCTGTTGTTGTTTTTGATCTTTTGTCGAAAACTATATTAAGATCCATTACAATAATATAGAATTCATATAGAGTTCCAATAGTTGTAATATCTCATTTTGAAATCGAAATCTAAATTTCTTATATTCCGAATCTGTTTCTACTGTTTACTTTTGGTGCGAACTGTATTGTGTACCAGTTCAGTTTTTGTAAGGGAATAGAGCTTACAACTTTTCGCATTTAGTCCTTCTATTACTTTCAATTTTCCAATTTCTCCATTCCGTTGATTCTCTCATGGGTTTGGGCATCACAACTTGGTATCAGAGCATGGTCCTGAGATAAACACACACTTCCCAGTTTGGAGCAGCTTTCGTCGTCTGCATCTCTTGATCTGTGAGTTTTATTGTTATAAAAGAGTCCTCGTTTGAGTTCTGATGTTCTTTTGTTGTGGATTGCGGGCTATAGATTAAGATGTCAGGTAGAGGAAGAGGTAGAAGAAGCACCCCTGAAGTAGAACCCAGTCCAGACAGTACTGCTCTTATTACCCAAATCTTAGAACTGTTAGTGGAGCAATTCGGCAGAGGCCACGACCAATCTTCTAACAGTAGGGGACCAAATCATGATGATTCTCTGGAAAAATTTCGAAGACAGAAGCCCAAGGAGTTTCGTGGTACAACAGATCCGCTTGTTGCTGAGAGCTGGATCAAGTTTATGGAAGTTGTTTTTGAATACCTTCAGATTCCAGATCTGGATAGGCCTAGGTGCGCTATCTACATGCTAAGGGATGATGCAATGTTCTGGTGGGAAGGAGCCAAGTTATCAATAGATTTGGCCAATCTCTCTTTGGATGAGTTTAAATGGGTGTTCCTTGAACAATATTTCACAGTAGATAAGAGGTCTGAGCTGAAGAGGGAGTTCCTGACCTTGAAACAAGGGATCATGACAGTAAAGGAGTATATTCAAAAGTTTGAGAGAGGTTGCTATTTTGTGCCTCTTATTGGAAGAGATTCTGAGGAGAAACTGAGCCATTTTGTGGAAGGACTGATGATAGGATCAATTAGGATCGAAAATAGGCCTAGGAGTTCAGAAGGGGGGGTTGAATGAACTCCTTTGTATTTTAATTTTTGGAAACCTTAAAAACGATTTTACAAGCCTTCGCTAAACTCAGATCTGAGTTACCAGATCGGAGGCTCTCAGTTTAAAGCTGTTCGCTCAGTTAACAATAAATTGTGCTGAAATAAACCGATTGAGCAGTCAACAGTTAATAGAAATGAAGATGATGCAAATAAAGTAAAACTGCAAGGTTCAAAATTTGTTTATGGAAGTTCGGATATCAAATCCTACGTCTCCCCTTCTTCCTTTGCAGGAAGGTTCCACTAGAAGATTTTTATGTTCAAAGCCTCTGAATACACCCGATCACAGAGCCTCGCTCCAAGTGAACTCCTAACAATCTCCAACTACACGCAGATAACACTGCGGAATACTGTTGGGGATCCGGATCCGCCCCCCGGTCCAGGCAGCGGAAGAACAAATTAAGAGAACCGGGAGGCGATCAATACGAATAACAATTCTATATGTATCATCATACATAGTGGCGGCGACGGCGCACGGCGGCGGCGGCGGCGGCGGCGTGAGAGGAGAAGAGAAAGGGGGCGGCTGTTTTAGGTTTAGGGTTATGATATTCTTGTCCTTTGATTAAGTCACTTAGTCTTAATTAAATAGACTTCAAGTTGGACTTGGGCCGGTCCAACGGGCCCGGGTTCAAATGAAGATATCCATCGCTGTGACTTCATCGCAACTCCGATCGCCGATCAGATCAGACCGATCGACTCAGTTTCCAAAACTGAATGTTATGATGTGAAAAACAATTTTTCAGATCATCAAACCCTAAATAGCAAAATGACCGTTTTGCCCCTCAATAG
>KQ993002.1:10273-23842 GCA_001598015.1 Dorcoceras hygrometricum
GCAACAAGTTCACTGGTTTGAACTACCAAGATTGGCTTCGAAACCTCAAAATTGTTTTGGCTTCGGAGAAACTTCTATACACGCTAGAGAAGACACCTCCGAAGGAAGCCCCTGCCGATGCCAGTCCTGAGGAGCTGGCAAAGATGGACAAATGGTGGGACGACGAGCTTAAGGCACGGTGCTATGTGATAGCATCGATGTCAAACGAAATGCAGCGGCGTTTTGAGAAGACGGTGTATGCTGCTGACATACACCTTCATCTCAAGGAGTTGCATGGGGATAACTCTCGGACTGAGAGGTTCACTACTGTCAAGGAGCTCATGACGAGCCGCATGCGCGATAGGACTTCGGTCCGTGAGCATGGGGTTCGTATGATTGGGCTCATTGAAAAGGTAGTGGGCCTTGATATCACACTTCCACATGAGCTGTATGTGGATCTTCTTCTCCTCTCTCTCACTGCTGCATTCGACCCCTTTGTGGTCAACTTTAACATGAACAAGCTGGAAGCCACCCTTGAAGAGGTGGTGAACATGCTTGTCGTGTTCGAGGGGACCATAAAGAAGGACAAGCCCGTCCTCCTTATGGGCTCTTCTTCCTCTGCGAAGAAGGGACCCAAACGCAAGGGCAAGAAGCGTTCTGCCCCTGCGAAGGAGGAAAATCCCGCCAAGAAGCCAAAGGCAAAGACTTCCAAGCCAAATAAATCTGAGGATGTTTGCCACCACTGCCACAAGCCTGGGCACTGGAGGAGGAACTGCAAGGAGTACCTCGAGCAGTGGCGAACTGCAAAGGGTATGTTCTACATTGAGATAAATATGTCTCTTAATTCGACTTCTTGGGTACTTGATACCGGATGTGGATCTCATATCTGCAATGATTTGCTGGTAATGACAAGAAGACGACGTCTTAGAGAGAGTGAGACCCACTTGAGGCTTCGCAACGGAGCAAGGGTTGCTGCTGTAGCTATATGAGATGTTTATTTGTTTCTATCTTCAAATTTTAAGTTGTTATTGAGAAACTTTTTATTTGTTCCCGAATTAATAAAGAACATTATTTCTGTTTCTATGCTTGATAGTGATGGATATTCTTGTCATTTTGCCAATTCGAGCAATATATACAAGAATGAATGTTTGATTGGAATTGGGGAACACGAAAACGATCTATACACCTTAAACTTGAAAGAAGTTTCAACTCGCGATGTGGAAACATAGACAACAACTATTTAAAGGAAAAACGATAGCTTGAACCCGGCACAGCTTTGGCACGCTAGGCTAGGTCATGTTTCCTTGAATAGGATGAACAAGTTGGTTAGGAGTGACATGTTTGATATGTCTGACATTAACTCCCTACCGACTTGTGAATCTTGTCTCAAGTGAAAAATGACTAAACAATACTTGACGGGCAAGCCTGAACGTGCTCAAGGCCTATTGGATTTGATCCACAATGATGTGTGTGGTCCAATTAGCATTGGTACTAAGTACGGTCACACATACTTCATCACCTTTACCGATGATCACTCTAGGTATGGGTACTTGTACTTGAAGCACAAGTCTGAATCCTTTGAAAAGTTCAAAGAATTCAAGGCTGAAGTAGAAAATCAGTTGGGGAAAAGTATTAAAACACTTCGATCCGATCGAGGTGGAGAGTACTTGAGTGCCGAATTTCAAAAATATCTTAAATAGAATGGGATTCTCTCGCAGTGGACCCCTCCGGCCACACCACAACTCAATGGTGTAGCGGAGCGTCGTAATCAAACCCTGATGGACATGGTTCGATCTATGATGAGTTTCACTGAGCTTCCTACCTCGTTTTGGGGCTATGCGCTCGAAACAGCTGTAATGTTGTTGAACAATGTCCACACCAAGGCGGTGGATAAAACTCCATATGAGATATGGATGGGCAAGCCACCCAAATAATCATACTTGAGGATTTGGGGATGTCCTGCTTACGTGAAGCAGACAGTGGGAGATAAGCTGGATAATAGATCCATCTTATGTTACTTTATTGGGTATCCAAAGAATTCTATTGGATACTTCTTCTAATATCCCAATGAAACAAAAGTGTTTGTTTCTAAAAATGCCACCTTTCTGGAAAAGGAGTTTCTACTTGATAGAAAAGGCAAGATATTAGAACTCGAAGAGGTTCGAGAACCATCTGAAGTACCAAGTGAATCTCCCGCACCACAAGAGCCAATACCAGAAATGGTCGCACCTAGGAGATCTGAAAGGGTTCCTAGGGCTCCTATTAGATATGGTTTCCTCCTTGAAGATGATCAAAGTGATCAAACTATTGGATGTGATCCAAGAACTTTCAAGGAGGCAATTTCCGATGCTGAATCAAATTTGTGGATTGAAGCAATGCAATCTGAGATTGACTCAATGCATTCGAACCAAGTTTGGACTCTTGTTAATCCTCCCGAAGGAATTGTTCCTATTGGGTGTAAATGGATATACAAGAGAAAGCTTGGGCCTGATGGTAAGGTACTGACCAACAAGGCATGACTGGTCGCGAATGGTTACACTCAAAGTCAAGGTGTTGACTATGATGAAACCTTCTCACCAATCTCAATGTTCAAGTCAATTAGAATCATACTAGCCATAACCGCATGGTACGACTATGAGATATGCAAATGGATCTGAAAACTACGTTCCTTAATGGAAACATTAAGGAGGAGATCTATATGACGCAGCTTGAGGGTTTCACATCTGTAGGAAGTGAGCATAAAGTATGCAAACTTCAGAGATCGATCTACGGTCTCAAACAAGCATCGAGAAGTTGGAACCTGTTTGATGAAACAATTAAGTAATTTGGTTTCATCAAGAATCCCGAGGAGCCATGTGTATATAAGAAGGTAGTTAAAAATTCTGTGACATTCCTAGTACTTTATGTTGACGACATTATAGTCATTGGGAATGATGTAGGAATGTTGCAGTCAACTAAATTGTGGTTGTCTAGTAGATTCTCGATGAAGGACATGGGTGAAGCATCCTATATTCGAGGAATACAGATCTATAGAGATAGATCAAAAAGGATGCTCGGACTCACCCAAGCCACCTACATCGATACCATACTTAAGCGGTTCTCTATAGAAGAGTCCAAGAGAGGACACCTACCTATGTGCCACGGGGTCACTCTATCTAAGTCTACGTGTCCAAAGACTGATGAGGAGATAGAGAGTATGACACGTGTGCCATATGCCTCGGCAATAGGTAGTATTATGTATGGAATGATCTCAACTAGACCGGATGTCGCATATGCTCTGAGTGTCACGAGTGTCCAAAGACTGATGAGGAGATAGAGAGTATGACACGTGTGCCATATGCCTCGGCAATAGGTAGTATTATGTATGGAATGATCTCAACTAGACCGGATGTCGCATATGCTCTGAGTGTCACGAGCCGCTACCAAGCCAACCCCGGCCAAATGTATTGGAAGGCTGTGAAAGATATTCTTAAGTACTTACGAAGGACTAAGAATATGTTCATGGTCTATGGGGGTGGTGAACTGAAATTGGAAGGCTACACTGATTCTAGCTTCCAATGCGACGTGGATGATTCGAAGTCAACCTCTGGATTTGTATTCATGCTCAATGGTGGTGCTATCTCTTGGAAGAGTTCCAAGCAAGACACCATCGCGGATTCAACCACTGAGGCTGAGTACATCACAGCATCAGCTGCTGCTAAAGAGGCGGTTTGGATAAGGAATTTCGTCCAAGAGTTGGGCGTAATCCCTGAAGGAGTTGGTCCAGTCCCGGTGTACTACGACAACATGGGTGCCGTTGCGCAAGCAAAGGAGCCTAGGTCTCACCAAAGATCCAAACATATACTGAGGAAATACCACATAATCCGGGTGACATAGCAGTCGAGAGAGTCGCCTCTGCAGACAACATTGCTGATCCACTTACGAAGCCCTTGCCAAGACCATTGTTTGAAAAACATCACGAAACAATGGGACTGCGTCTGATGAGTAGTTGGATTTAGGGAATGTGGGAGATTGTTAGAGTATATGTCCAACTAGCCAACTTGTGGCGTGTGGGTTCTCATTGACTCTTTGTAAAACGATCTTTATTTATGAAATTCGTATTGTTTTATGGCATTATTTATCTTCATTATTTTATAATGTTAACAATTGTGTTGGATAAAGACCTAGAATGCACCATAGTGTATGTTAGATGTGATAGTGGATATGATGGATATCATGAAACACATCTAATAGTCACTGTGTATTCTGAACTCGTTCCTAGTCGATTGGGCCGTAAAAATGAGGATAAGGCCGCCCGAGCTTGAGACTATCATCTGCGATGTGAAGTACCACGATTCATTGGTAGGGAACATTGTGATGTTCTGAGCATGCAGATGGATAGTGACCTGGTGATCTATCGAACTACCCTCATTCAGACTTTCCAAGTGGTTACCATTTGTCGAGTGGATAAGTCCGAGGTCTTGATTGTACAGATTAGCCCTCACTACTCGAAATTTCATTGAGACTCTACATGATAGGTGCCTCACTTTGACCCGTTTACCAACTCAGTTTGGGTCATTAGGTGGCGGGATTGGGTGAGGTCCCGATGCATGTAGGAGTCGATGCTTCGTTGTCGAGGATTAACCGCTCGCCTTTGTGCGTGGATATCCTATGCTATCTGAGGAGATAATAGTGTGATAAATCTCTGGCCAGAGTACTAGATGTGTTTTAGGTAAATGGGTTTACCTAGTAACACACACGATGTCACTATTTGATCTCCGAGATGTATGCATGGTTATTGGATCTCTAGCGGCTCTCGATTTACCAATGGTCATTGATCTGATCGTGATATATGTGTTGAAAGGACCGTACTTTACGCTAACCATGACCAACTGGTTCTTGCAGGCACTATCAGTGATACCTAGGGGATCATGGGGCGATGTTGCTAGGCGCTTTACCATGATCCGATGGGCTAGTCCAAAAATTTAGTTTCGGAGTCACACATGTTGTGGACCCACGGCTAGCTGTATCCCTGAACCATTGAGGGTCATACAAGTACTGGTTTCACGATTTCCGCATGGAAACTAAGCTCAATCTGTTGAGCATAGGAGGAGGAAGGATGGAAGTGCGACTTCCTAAAAGTCAACAAGGGTCAAAATGCAATTTCCCCAAAGTTTGGGCTAGTTTGACTATCCTTGAAACTTGGAGGGGCTAAACTCCAATTTTGGACTAGGTGGTCTGAAAAATTGTTTTCACATCATAATACTCAGTTTTGTAAACTGTGTAGATCGGTCCGATCTGATCGTCGAACGGAATTATGACGAAGCCACGGTGATAGACTTGAACCGAATGTTAATATGGACCTGGGCCCGCCCCAGGCCTATTGGGCTGGTCCAAGCGCATCACATGTCTATATATATATATGTGCTAGGCTAGGGTTACATAAACAACAACTCTACACTCCAAACCCTAGAGCACTAGCCGCCCCTCTCCCTCTCTTCTCCCTAACGGCCGCCGCCCACCTTGCGCCGCCGCCCGTCGGTCGCTGCCCGCTGCCGTTCGTTGTCGTCGTGGTTGGACTTGTTCCGACCACCTCGACGAGGAGATTCCTTCTGTGATAAATTCGTCACGTTTTCTAGTGCAGACTGAAGAAGGAGTCGTGATTCCAGTCGTGGACCGAATTAGGAGAACGACAAAAGCCAACCGTTGAAGTGCCAATTTCCTCGTGAAATTGGTCGGAGCCAGGCGCCTAGACGCCAGCAAGGTACCAAATCTAAATACCCTATAGATGTTTATTGTTGATTTATGTTATGTATTGACCGTTTCCGGTGCAAATTTTTAAATCTTCCGTTGTCGTCGTGGTTGGACTTGTTCCGACCACCTCGACGAGGAGATTCCTTCTGTGATAAATTCGTCACGTTTTCTAGTGCAGACTGAAGAAGGAGTCGAGTTTTCAGTCGTGGACCGGATTCGGAGAACGACGACCGCCTACCGTTGAAGTGCCGATTTCCTCGTGAAATCGGTCGGAGCCAGGCACCTAGACGCCAGCAAGGTACCGTTCTAAAACACCCTATGGATATTTTATTGCCTTTATCATTATGTATTGACCGTTCTCGGTGCAAAAATTTTAAACTTCCGCTGCGTCCCGGGAACGGGATCCGGATCCGCCGCTGCGCCAACACATAATTGGAACACTCTATCCACCTCTCGGGGCACCACCAGCTGAATCATCTCCACGACCAGCTGAGAAACCTGGGTAACCTGTACAACACGCAGACAACCAAAACAACCAGCCACAGAGGGACAGGGGTCAAACCCCAGTACGGAGAGCAACATCATACAGCAAATAGATAGCAACAAATAATAATGAATGTGCTATGCATGAGGACAGCAGTATGAAAGAACAAAAGACTACAAGCGAATAGGGAGTCAACGGAGTTCAAGAACCAGCTCAGCAGCTGTCAATCAGATCGAACAAAGGGTAGTGGCCATGAGGTATGTGAGAGCGTGGTAGCTATCCAGTCGTCCCAACATACTGTACCAGAGCATAAACCAGATTACTCAACCTGCTGTTTGCAAAGCTCATGAGAGCGTGGTAGCTATCCACTCGTCTCATAGAGGATAACAACTAATCCAGCAAGGAGATGAGGAGCACGGTATTGCCGCTCGTCCTCTAAACAAGCCTCCTGGTACATACGGGTTAGCACAACAGCACACGGATAGATATGAGCTCAACAAGGAAAATGCGTGTATGCGAATACAACAATGGCTTGCAATAACCAGTACTAAACAGCAGCAAGAAACAACAACGCAAAGAGAATACATTACACAACATGCCAGCAAGAATACATACATATCCATGCCTATCCCAAAGCTGTAAGGCAAGATCCAATCCGTACAATCAGTTTCTGTGCTACAATTATCACAACAAGAGTCCCGATTAACTCAAATCCGCCACCTGCTTGGCCAAACAAAAACAACCTGCTCAGGGGAATTACGCACAGAAACATGAATTGGGATCCACCAGCTCAACCCATCTCTATCTTACCTTTCTAACACGATAACTAGCTCTAAACGAAGTACAAGGTAGGATCTAGTACTTACTCAAATCACTAGCTGAACAGAAGAACCAATCTGCCAGTACACGAACAACGACGCACTGTAGCTTCTTCACATTCACTCTTCTGACTTTCCAAAGCTTTCGAAAGCGGTATAAAAAGAAGCATCTTAGCGAGGGGAATCCATCGCCACTAGCCTTGCTCCCATCGGAGTTGTATACCACCGGAAATCTGAAGAAATATGCTACGGTGAACAGTAAGGGTTTCGCTACAGTAGAGGGTACGATAACGGGAGAAGATATATTTTCTAAGTGTTGGGAACTACTAACGTAAACGCAGTCAAAGTCCTCTATATATACAACTTAAATCTCCCCAAATCTGATGAACAGTAGCCACTGACAACATAGGGCTCACAGCTGGTACCAACTCAGATCTGAGTACTACTCCAGATCTGGACTATACGCTATACCAGCGCACTACTACCAAACGACGTCGCACATGAGTACGCTCAGAGCGACTAGCTCGCACCCAGATTTTGTTTCTCAAAACGGCGTCGCACCACAATCCAGCTCCCGTAACCAACCAGCTCTCACACATCCAGATCACACATGTCAGCTGGTTCCTCTAAACGACATCGCACAGCAATCAAGCTAGTTCATAAACCGGTATCGCTAAACGGCGTCGCATCGTGACCCAGATCCGAACTACCAGCTCACATAATTCAGATCTTGCGTCGGCCGATACTCACAAACCTCACCGATTTACACTAAACCCACAAACCGACCGGTATACCCAAAACTACCAGATTTCACCCTCAAATCTGGTTTCTTCCAAAACAACGTCGCTTCACTATCAACTCGAAATATCTTGTGACGACTATTTACTCGCATCCAACCATCCAGATTTGACCATTCTACGAACCAGATCAGAGCTATTTCACACACAAACCAACTAGCTCTTCTTCAAGTCTAATCCAACGCCCGATTAATTTTACAAATAAATAATTAGCGATTCAGATCTCACACATCCCCTGGCAATGACTCGATATAGTATGTATATATATATATATAACTGGGAACTCAATTCCTGGGGCTCCGATAAGCTGTCGCATCTCTCGGACCAACTACTCTACCTAAAAAACCTGCAATGGCCAAACACCCGGCCAAGGAAGACCCAAGGGAACAAACGAGGTCAAACCTCAGTACGAAGAGCAACATACAACAGCTATCAGATACACATGCAACATATCATGTCGTTCAATGCATGAGGGGTACCGAGAATCATCGGAAATCAAGGCACAGCGACTCAGCTGGCAATCGACATCTCAGTAAATCATCGGAACCCAAATCACAACCACTCGGCTTGCAATCATGACTCAGTGAAAGCATTTGGATTCCAAGTCACGACAACTCAGCCGACCAATCACAAATTATTGATTAATGGGTATCAAAGGAATACGGCTCAAGATTATATGTATGTATGCAATGCCAACAAACTCATGCAATGGCATACAATAAGGCACATCATGTTGGAGTGAAATAATTGCCCCTATTAGGTAGAGCGAACAAACCGTGGAGCTTGTGTTGCTACACGATTTAAAAGATTGGAGTTGTACTGTTACTAGCTATAGCTTTTGAAGCGGAAAGCGCTCGGTCCTACAATTTATATGAGAGCCAAGGTCACGAGTTCGATTCTCATTGATCGCAAGGAGTGCAATAACTGGGAGGGAGATTTTTGGAGTGCAGTAATTTCCCATGCAAGGTACAGCGATCGAACCGTGGCGCTTGTTTTGCTATACAATTTAAAATATTGGAGTTATACCGATACCATTAGATATAGTTTTTGGAAAAGCGGCAAGAGTTTGGTCCTACACATGCATATTAGCACGGCAATATACAACTTAAGAGCATAAGCAAATTGCTGCAGAATTTCACACACAGGTATAAAAATAGCACAGCTCGGGCTCTACCATGAGATATCAGGCTGAGCAACTCATCTCACATCCACAAGCACAACAACATGCTCAAAACAGATAGCGCGACTACACAACCTAAGAATAAAATCTACAGCAGCTTAGCACACCAACAGAACAAACACAACATGTATAACACAGGAAAACAAGCTCGGCACTCAGCACAATAGAACAGGTTACAACAACCCATCATGTGAGACCTGGAAATTGTATTAAGGATTAATTGTTGAATTAATCGGGTTTTAGTGATTTCTGGTGATTCAAATTTCATTTTGAATGTTTGGGTTGTATTTTCGGGTCGGGAATCACATTTGGAACAATTCTGAAAATTTTGATATTTTCGAAATTTTGGTAATATCTGGTAGCAGATTTGATGACGTAAGCATCGCGTGTTAACGTTGTGTGGATGACGTAAGCGTTGCTGGTTTGAGAGATCTGTTCGGGTTTGAGAGAGCTGTTCGAAGTTTGTGAAATCTAGGCGCTTAGCGTTGTGGCGCGTTTTTCTTGATACGCCGTCGTTTCATGAGATCTGTTTTGCGCTAAGGTGTAGAGATCTGGTTCTAGCGTGTTTTGGTTAAGGATCGAAAGGCTGTCGTTTTTGTGAGATCTGGACGCCCTGTGTAGGATAGATCTGTTTTAGCGCTTGCGTGAGGTCTGCTTGTGTGAGGAGAGATCTGTCCCGCGTGTTTTATGGTTAGTGCAACGCGACGCCGTTTAGTTTAAGTGGTGCGACGCCGTTTTGAGCTAGCGTGAGAGATCTGGTCGCGTGGGATGAGATCTGTTGTTTGAGGCAACGTTAGCGTTTAACAATTTTGCTCTAGACTTCTCCGTTACTTCGTCGTTTTGTGGTAGCGCGCAAGTGTTAGCATTTCCAGATTTCACCGTGTTGTTGTGTATTAGCGCCATTTCCAGATTTCAGCGTTCATTGGATTGAACAAACAGATTTCACCGTGGCTTTTATGCAAGGTAGCACATGTTTTGGTTGGTGCAGAAAGCTGTTTCTGTCGGTGGAATAATTTAACAGATCCCTCGCGCCTATTTATTAGAAGCGTTGGCTTCGTTGTAATTCACCAGATCCCATACTTAGCATTTTATCTCCCAACCTTCGTTCTCTGTTCTTCAAACCCTTGGCACTGTTCACCGTGAGCTTTCCGGTGACTTTCCCGTCGATTCCGGCCACCGTTTTTCACGTTTGAGGTAGCGTTGGACTCCTCTTGGAAAGGGTTTTGCAGGCTTCCATCAGATCTTTCGGGCCTTGTTGTGGTGAGCGTTTAGCAGAATTAAGGTACGGATTCGAGCTTGTTACAGCGTGAGGTTGGCATGAGTAAATGCAGTGATGGCTTTTTGTTGTTTACGTGTATGGCTGCCAGTGGTTACTGCCTGTTGTTATATGCATACATGCATTTGCATCTCTTGCATTTCATATCTCAGTTGTATCGTATCTTGTACTTCAGCAGTTGTGCCTTATTGTATTTGCTGTTGTTTCTTACCAGGTTGGAGGACGAGTGGGTAACTCCCGTATACCTCATCTCCCTGCTGGGATCTATTAGCCACTATGAGCGGAGTGGGTAGCTCCCACATCTCATGAGTTGGGTAACAGCAGGTGGAGTGATTGATGCACCTGGTATTGGTGAGCGAGTAGGGGTGAGTGGGTAACTCCCACATGTCCTACACTCACAGTTGCCACCTATCCGTTGGAGATTTGATTGAGCTATGCTTTGGGTTTCCTTGGCTCCCTTGTTGGTCGTAGCCTCCTGTTGTTATCCGGTGTCTCATGCATAGCATCTGCATTTTATTTATGCTGTTTATTTGCTCTCCATACTGGGGTTTGACCCCATGTCCCTATGGGGCTTGGTTTGTTTGTTGCCTGTTGTGTTGTCCAGGTCATACAGCTGGTCGAGGAGGTAACACAGCTGGCGGTGCCTCAGGAGGTGGTTGAGTGTCCCAGTAGCGTATAGCATATATGTATGTATCAGTTTAGTGGCGGGGAGATGCCTGTGATTCGTTGTTGTATTCTGATGTGTAGTCCGATTGTTTGTTGCCTGTTGTGTTGTCCAGGTCATACAGCTGGTCGAGGAGGTAACACAGCTGGCGGTGCCTCAGGAGGTGGTTGAGTGTCCCAGTAGCGTATAGCATATATGTATGTATCAGTTTAGTGGCGGGGAGATGCCTGTGATTCGTTGTTGTATTCTGATGTGTAGTCCGATACGTTTATTTGTATTGATGCTATACTTGATTTTGTTGGTTTTGTAAACTGGGAACTTATTTTGAGTATCGTTCTATTTTAAATTATATTTTTTAAACCTTCGGGTCTAAAAGCAAAAATTTTATCCACTTTTTGATAAACTTCCGCATGTGTTTGGGTTTTTACTCGGTTGTGAGCACGAGGCCTGACGGAAGGCCGCAGAGCGCTGGTGGCGAGGCGCGTCTAGTACCTTAGTGGAGACGGGAGTTGGTATCACTTGGGACACTTTCTGTGAGACATTCAGGCAGGAGTATATCCCCGATTCATATCTGGCTGCCCGTGAGCGGGAGTTTGAGTTTTTGGAGCAGGGCTCGATGAATGTGCGCGAGTATGCTCGCAAGTTTTCTTCATTGTTGGCTTATGTTCCGAACGTTGCTGGCCGGGAGAGGGCCAAGAGTACCAGATTCGTGGAGGGCTTGAATGAAGAGTTGTACCAGAGTGTCTTGACGAGCAAGCCCAAGACGCTGAGGCCGTTGATAGTGCTATCAACATTGAGGAAGGCATGAGGAGCCGTCGTACGCGTAGAGCGCAGGTAGCGCAGGCAGTGCAGAGTGGTAGACCTGTTGGTCAGGGAGCTCAGTCGTCTCAAGGTTCCCAGTCTGGCTATCAGCCCCAGCAGCAGCAGGTGGCTCAGCAGTCCGGCCGCCAGAGGTTTTGACCCCACGGTCAGCAATTCAAGAAAAAGTCTGGTTTTGGCTCTTCTGGTTCTGGCAGTTCGAGTAGCAGTGGATCTCGGACTGAGTTTTGTGGCTTTTGCGGTGGAAAGCATCCTTCCACGCAGTGTGTAGGTGTGCAGGGCTCCTACAACCTTTGTGGTCAGTACGGGCATTTTGCAAGAGTGTGTCCGTCAGCTGGATCACAGCAGACCGCGGCCCAGCCTCAGGGTCGTTGAGGTCAGTCTAGGGGCCGTTCTCAGCAGTTTCAGCAGCCCCGTTTGGGTGAGACTCCATTTAGACCATTTCAGCAGCCTGGCCCTTCGCGCTTTGGGCAGTCGTCTCAGCCTTTCTTCCCAGGACCCCAGCATGCCCAGGTTAACGCCATTACGAGGGAGCAGGCCGAGGAGACACCGAGCCGGGTGATTGGAGGTACATGTCTTGTCTTTGACTTTCCTTCTCGTGTGTTGTTTGACACCGGTGCAATCGCATTCGTTTATTTCTTATTCGTTTGTTATTGAGCATGGTCTGTGTACCATTACTTTGCGCGATGCCGTTTCTGTTTCTACTCCTGGTGGTGTGAGCCTGTTCTCCCAGGAGGTTTTGTTTGTTGCGGTTTGGTGAACATGTCCTGTTAGCGAACTTGATTCGTTTGATGCTTTGGGATTTCGATTGCATATTTGGGATGGATGTCCTGTCCAACTATAGGGCCTCCGTGGATTGCTTCCATGGGATTGTGCGCTTTAGGCCTTTGTCTGGAGATAAGTGGGACTTCTACGGTCAGGATTCACGATCGAAGATTCCGTTGGTTTCCGCGATGGAGATGTTTAGCTTGTTGTCTCTGGGAAATGCAGGCTTTATGATCTATGCTTTGGATGCGTCTTCTTCTTCCAGTGTTCAGCTTAGTGACGTTCCCGTGGTGCGACACTTCCCCAACGTGTTTCCGGAGGAGATTCCTGGTTTTCTTCCGAGGCGGGAGATAGACTTCAGCATAGATTTGGTGCCTGGCACAGCTCCGATTTCTCGAGACCCGTATCGTCTGGCGTCTGCGGAGTTGAGAGAACTCAAGGTACACCGTGGGGAGCGCCCATATTGTTTGTGAAGAATAAGGATGGCTCAATGCGGATGTGCATTGATTTTCGCCAGTTGAGTAAAGTCACTGTCAAGAACAAGTACCCGTTGCCGAGAATCGATGATCTGTTTGATCAGTTGCAAGGTTCTGTGGTGTATTCAAAGATTGATCTTCGTTCAAGGTACCATCAGCTGAGAGTGAGAGATCAGGATGTCGTGAAGACTGCGTTTCATACGAGGTACGGACATTTTGAGTTTTTGGTGATGCCGTTTGGGTTGACCAACGCGCCTACAGTCTTTATGGATCTGATGAACCGGGTTTTTAGAGAGTTCATAGACCAGTTTGTGATTGTTTTTATTGACGACATCTTGGTTTACTCGAAGACTCCGAGGGAGCACAAGGAGCACTTGGAAATGGTTCTTCAGAGGTTGAGAGAGCAGTGTGGGTTGACCAACGCGCCTACAGTCTTTATGGATCTGATGAACCGGGTTTTTAGAGAGTTCATAGACCAGTTTGTGATTGTTTTTATTGACGAAATCTTGGTTTACTCGAAGACTCCGAGGGAGCACAAGGAGCACTTGGAAATGGTTCTTCAGAGGTTGAGAGAGCAG
>KQ993002.1:35592-46290 GCA_001598015.1 Dorcoceras hygrometricum
TTTGCTTGATACGCCGTCGTTTCATGAGATCTGTTTTGCGCTAAGGTGTAGAGATCTGGTTCTAGCGTGTTTTGGTTAAGGATCGAAAGGCTGTCGTTTTTGTGAGATCTGGACGCCCTGTGTAGGAGAGATCTGGTTTAGCGCTTGCGTGAGGTCTGCTTGTGTGAGGAGAGATCTGTCCCGCGTGTTTTATGGTTAGTGCAACGCGACGCCATTTAGTTTAAGTGGTGCGACGCCGTTTTGAGATAGCGTGAGAGATCTGGTCGCGTGGGATGAGATCTGTTGTTTGAGGCAACGTTAGCGTTTAACAATTTTGGTCCAGACTTCTCCGCTACTTCGTTGTTTTGTGGTAGCGCGCAAGTGTTAGCATTTCCAGATTTCACCGTGTTGTTGTGCATTAGCGCCATTTCCAGATTTCAGTGTTCATGGATTGAACAAAACAGATTTCACCGTGGCATTTATGCAAGGTAACGCACGTTTTGGTTGGTGGAGAAAGCTGTTTATGTCGGTGGAATAATTTAACAGATCCCTCGCGCCTATTTATTGGAAGCGTTGGCTTCGTTGTAATTCACCAGATCCCATACTTAGCATTTTATCTCCCAACCTTCGTCCTCTGTTCTTCAAACCCTTGACACTGTTCACCGTGAGCTTTCCGGTGACTTTCCCGTCGATTCCGACAACCGTTTTTCACGTTCGAGGTAGCGTTGGATTCCTCTTGGAAAGCTCTATCATCTCATACCCATTTTTGAGGCTATAATTAGCTGGAGCAAAAGCACGAAGCTTCTGTGTGTGCGTGCTTTTCGTACGGGTGCAGGTAGCCTTTTGGTTTAGTTGTTGAATCTTGCTCCTAGCCTTGTTTTAAGCTTCCTAGTAAGTTGTTTGGGTAGGATTGAGGGCTGGATTGTGTATGAATTTCCAGCCGTGAACTTTAGTGGTTGGCCGTGAGTTTTATGGTGAAATGCCGTGGGTTTTGCAGACTTCCATCAGATCTTACGGGCCTTGTTGTGGTGAGCGTTTAGCAGAATTAAGGTACGGATCCGAGCTTGTTACAGCGTGAGGTTGGCATGAGTAAATGCAGTGATGGCTGTTTGTTGTTTACGTGTATGGCTGCCAGTGGTTAACCATTACTGCCTGTTGTTATATGAGTACACGCATTTGCATCTCTTGAATTTCATATCTCAGTTGTATCGTATCTTGTACTTCGGCAGTTGTGCCTTGTTGTATTGCCGTTGTTTCTTACCAGGTAGCGAGGGCGAGCGGCAATACCGCACTCTCATCTCCCTGCTGGGATGTGTTAGCCCCCTATGCGCCGAGTGGCTAACTACCACAGTTCATAGGTTGGGCAACAGCAGGTGGAGTGATTGATGCACCTGGTATTGGTGAGCGAGTAGGGGTGAGTGGGTAACTCCCACATGTCTTACACTCACAGTGGCCACCTATCCGTTGCAGATTTCATTGAGCTATGCTTTGGGTTTCCTTGGCTCCCTTGTTGGTCGTAGCCTCCTGTTGTTATCCGGTGTCTCATGCATAGCATCTGCATTTTATTTATGCTGTTTATTTGCTCTCCGTACTGGGGTTTGACCCCATGTCCCTCTGGGGCTTGGTTTGTTTGTTGCCTGTTGTGTTGTCCAGGTCATATAGCTGTTCGAGGAGGTAACCCAGCTGGCGGTGCCCCAGGAGTTGGTTGAGTGTCCCAGTAGCTTATAGCATATATGTATGTATTAGTATAGTGGCCGGGGAGATTCCCTGTGATTCGTAGTTGTATTCTGATGTGGAGTCTGATACGTTTATTTGTATTGATGCTATATTTGTTTTTGTTGGTTTTGTAAACTGGGAACTTATTTTGAGTATCGTTCCATTTTAAATTATATGTTTTAAACCGTCAGGCCTAAAAGCGAAAATTTTACCCACTTTTTGATAGCTTCCGCATGTGTTTGGGTTTTTACTCGGTTGTGAGCACGAGGCCTGACACATCATACACACGACAAGGCTACGATAGCTGAGCCCACAGCCACTATGCTAACATGCTTATCTCAAAGCTGTAAATACAAGCTCAATTCGTACCTTGAATAGATCTTACCCAATACCTCAGCACGGCTCACAGCTGACTACAGAAAACACCCGCTGCGACGCTTAGTTCTCGGCCAACAGCTCAGGGCCCGGAGCTACAGCAACAACCACAAGAAGGGTACTATCTACCAAGATATTTAAGAGGTCGGCTCTGCATAAGCTCACACAGCTCACGGCCGAAACTCTCAACTCAGAAAAACTACGGCTAACAACAGAGAACTATCCAACTCAAAGGTTAACGCTAGGAACAGAAACTAACACAAGCGGAACACGGTTACCTGAACCGATTCTCGACTCGATCAGCTCGTGATCTGAGATCAGCACATAGAATTCAGCTCAGCTTACAATCTCCAGAAAAGTAAATGCTCCCAAAACTCAGCTACACTGCTCAGCTCACACCGACCAGCTCAGGTCTCTCTTCTTAGATGGCATTAGAGTACTCAACTCTATGCGCAGCTCCACATGCATCGCTCAGGTCAGCTTGCGATAGTTAACCCAGCTCTCAAGGGTCAACTCAGCTTGCGACGCTATTTCCAAAACTGACATCACCTCAAGCGCAGCACTGGACTGGTTCACGCTACAACAGTATCAGCACAGCTCATGTGCCCAACACGACTAAGCGCAGCACAGGGTTCATCTGTCTGCTTGAACCCGATCTGGTCCAGCTCGCGTAACTACCCAGCACGCTTCTAAGTTGAATCTCTCAAATTGTGCTTCCAGCACACTCCAATCGTCTTACACCTCTAAGATCAGCACAGAACACCAAAACAGCTCACAATGGTGTTGATCTAAACTGCAACCCGAAGCAGTTCACTCTCCTGAGATCAGCACAGGCCTCTCAAACAGCTCGCACTGTGCTGGTCTAAACTGGAACCCAAGCAGCTTCCTACCTCATCAGCTTAGCACGATACTTAAGATCATCTTGTTCCCTGGCTGATCCATCTCAACCGTTACTCTCTAAGCTGCAAATCCTGATTAGTTAATCACTAATTTGGGCTGATTAAGCCGTTGATCACCTTGGCTAATTACAGTCCTCACAACTAGCAAGATAGTTCCACCCAAAATATGCACTAGAATATTAAGGGTATTCTACTATGATAAGCACAAGTATTTTTAACTCAAACAATAAAAACTTGTGAGAGACAAAACATGAAAAAAATTGTTCTATCCAAGTTAACACATGTCTTGTATATTGTGAAAGTTTCTCCCAACCTTTCAACTCCCTCTTGCATGTATATTGTATGTATAATGGAGGTTATTTTACAATATAGACACATGAGCTCAATTAAGCCACACTTGAACATCTTCAAGCCCATTAGTAGAATAATATTGATCTTTTACTTATTTGGACTCTACAAGGCCCACTAGTGTAATATTAATTCAACAATTGAATTAATTTAATCAAGCTCATGAAGTTGATTTTTGAAAATCATCATTTTCAAAACTAATGATATAGCCATGCATAAATTTAATTTTTGAAACAATTTCGCAAATTAAAATTTACACCCCCTTATAAAATCCTTCATAATTTTCTCAACTCTTTGAAAAAAAAATTCTTCTAATCGGGATCTATAAATCCAGTGTTTGTTTGCCATCATTGATTCAATGATACAACTAGTAGTGGGTTCATCTCCATGTGATTCGGACTAAACATGTCTTTATATAACTTACCCTAATCATCTCTATTCTTATTAATCAACTCCTTGATTATAAGAATGTCGGAATCAAATTATGATGGTACCCAACCAGCCATGTTAAATGCCTAGAAGCACCACTTACATGACTCCCTAGATATCAAATGATAATGCCTGCAAGAACGATTCAATTATGGCTAGTGTACAAACGGTCCCTTCAACTCATCTATCCCGACCGGTTTGACAACCATTGATATATCAAGAGTTGTCACAAAACTTATAACTATGTGTTATGTAGTAGTTGCATCACAGGTGTAACTAAAGAAACTCCTTTCTTCGTTATCACCTCACTCTATCAGAGATTTTCTTACTATAAATATATGAGGTTCACATAGGGTACCGAAACCCATAAGTAAGCGGTGAATCCCCGACTACAATACATCGGCTTCAATATATTTCGAAACAATACCCAATATTTCCACTTAATGACTCCAAAGGAGTCAAAAGAAAAGTCAAAGTGCAGTGCATGCAGCGCTAGCACATAAAGTCTCAATATTGTCACGAGTCATAAGGACTAATGGTTTACAACCATAAACTAGGATTTTCCTATTGATAAATAATAACCACTTGGAAAATTCCATATGGAGGGTTGTCAGGCCCGGTGCTCATAATCAATTATTAAGCACACAATTAACGATAAAATGTGGAGGCTTAAAAGCGGGTTATCAGTTTGGGCCTGATACAAAAATAACGATTAAAAATATTCGAATACTCAGAATATAGATACTAGTCCATCACTCGGACTAATATTCAGAAAGACCTTTAAACTTTTTTTCAAACACATGAAGAGCTAGTCTTGCTCACAGTACATGCAGAAAGCCAAATAGCAAAACAACATACAATCTCCCAAATATACATATATATATATATAAATATATGTCTATGTGTGTGTGTGAGTGTATCAACCATAAACATAAACATCAAGGCAAAAGATAGCAAAAACTACATAGGGGATCCCCTGGCAGTGACTCGATGAAATATATATACATAACTGGGACACTCAATCAACACCGTATGGGGATCCACTAGCTGACGCTCCATCTTGCACAGCTGAATCACCTGGATAACCTGCATTGGTCAACAACACGACAAAATCAGCTCCAAATTGAGGGTTCAAACCTCAGTACGGAGAAACATATAAAACATCAAAAGAAGAAATAATGATATATGCTATACAATGTGTGTCTGATAGCAACGATAACGGTTACCGAGACTGGAGGGCCAAACTCAAGAGATAATCAATGAGTGGCAACATCATCGAGGGGGCTTGAGCTACCCGGGCATCCTCGATAGAAAGACAAAACCGAGGGTATCATCACAACCCTCATCACCAAGAGACCAGCCACAACATATGAAGGGGCGGGAGTGACCTGGTGCGTCCTCAATTCTCTCCTCGTGAGTGTGCTACCTCAAACACCAATCCACGAGTCCACAAGATACAACGAAATACAGTACAACAGGCTGCCAAAATGAATCTCAAGGTCAAATATCAATTCACATGCTCGATGCCATGTCATAATAATAAATTCACATAATCTATATGTAATAGAGGCAACAACAGACTGCATTCAAAACACACAGCACATAATCACACTCTACAAAAGCTGTAACTACACGTTCCATTCGTACCTCGCAGCTTCTTACCAATGATACCTCAACTAAGCACACTGGCCGAACAAATCACCCATACGCCTAAACAGATCACGCTATATATATACAACAAATGGCGGCCACATGTCCAGTACCTACCAAACGGGGTTGAGAAATCACGACAGAAGCTCCAAAGTCTAAATATCGGTCAGGAAGCTTAGAACAGAGCTCGGGGCATCCTACAACCAAAAAACAACTACAATAGATCGCAAACTTCTCAACAACCGAAATAAAATCATCTCGGGAAGCTCATAAAAAAACAGACCGAGAGCAGTCAGCTCGGACATGCTCAATTCAACACCAATAATGATATTGCTATCAAATTAAAGCTAGGGGTGAAATCTATCACTTACGACTCACGGTTACATTGAAGATCCTGTCATCTGAAGGGTGCAAAAATAGCATGCCTTAGATATCATCGTGCTCCATCATCGACCAAGAACGGGCCTCAAGAATAGTCGGGAAAAGATGGGACTGGAGAGAGGATTTCAATGGTACCAACCTTTATCCAAACTAATCAATGTGAGTCCTGGAATATCAGTTAGGGTTAATTGGTGGGATTAATCAGTTTAGATGGATCAAATCATGCGAGCTCGACTGTCCACTTGAGTGCTGAACTGATCTATTGAAGCAAGCTGATCTGTTGAAGCTTGCTAATCTGATGGAACAGTTCCGAGCTGGGTCGATCCTACTGAACTGGATCAAGTGTGCTGACCTGATCGAAATACATTAGGCTTATCGAGTTGTATTGATCGATCCATGCTGATCTAGTGTGAGCTGAGCTGATCTGGTGCGGGCTGAGCTGGTCTGGTAATACTGTACTAATGGGTAGCCTTTGCTGGTTCGAATAGTGTGAACTTATCTGATGCCTCACCTGGATGGTGCAACGTGCTGATATTGCCCGTGCTGTTTGGCAAGCTCTAAGCTGATATGAGATTCATGTGCTGATCTGTTGAGGCTGAGTTGATGTGTTGTTGCGCGTGCTGATTGTAGCGTATTGATTTGGTAAGAACTGAATGAAGAGTTAGCTTGGAGTAGTACTGGATGTCCCGAGCTGATATCCGTTTAGAGGCCTGAGCTGGTCGATGGTTACTGTAGATCAGATCTGGAGAACTTAAGTTATATACTTAGACTTTGGCCAAGTGTTAGCCATTTCTCGACACTTAGATATTTCGTAAACTTTGAGAGCCCGAGCTGATATCCTCATCGTGAAACCCTCTAGACTGGTCACTCAAACCTTATCTTCTCCGTTAGTTGCCGGTATATGGCTCAGCTTGGAGCAAGGTTGGTACCATTGGACTCCTCTCTCCAAACCCGTCATTTCCCTACCATTCTTGGAGCCAATGGTTGGAAGGAGAATAAGTGCAACGATAGTCGAGGCGAGCTGTTCCTTGCATTTTCCGATCATTTGGCTCTTCGGTTCAGGTCGCCGTGAGTTGTAAGTTGATACTCTTCTCCTTAGTTATTTTGAGAACAGTATTGTTTAGGTTGGAGTAGGCTTGAGCTATTCTAAGCTGATTTTTCATAGGTCATGTCGTGTTTGTTTTCCCCGAGCTGATTTCGATTAGGTTTGAGCATATTGTAGTTGGTGGTGTAGATTCTCGAGCTGTTGGAGACTCTTGTGGTTTTTCACGTGATTTATCCGCCCTGCTAGTTGAATTATTTGTTTGCACGATCTGTTGTGTGGAGTGTGCATGATCAAGAGCTATTGTTACTACCTGAGCTGACAGTGTAGGTGTACTGTCTTAAAAATCAAGTTGAGTTGAGGTATTTGGTAAGATATACCTGATGTACGGATTTCGAACTGGTAGTTACAACTGTCATAGATAATGATTATGTGCTCTGTGTTTTGATCTATGCAATTGCTTGTGTTTTTCTTGACATGTTTTCATATACTCATATACATGTCATGGCGTCAAGCATGAACATTTGCATATTGAGCCTTGAGATCCTATTGCCGGCCGTTGTATTGATTCTTGGCTTTGAGTTGTACTCTCGTGGAGTTATTTTGTGTATCATACCTCCGAGGAGAGCACTGAGGATGCACCTGGTATCTCCCATCCCCTCAGTTTGCTGTGGCCTGGATAGGTGGTTGGGGGTGGTCGTAGTGCACCTTTGTTTGTCATCGCGGCCGAGCGGGTAGCTCCCGTCACCGTCGACGATGAGCCACATATATTTTCCATCTGGACTGCCCGGGAAGCTCCTGAACTCCCGATGATGTTGCCACATGTTGCTGATAACTGTTTCATTTTACCTCCATTTTTACCCGATATTTATTGTTACCGGAGATGCATTGCATAAAAATTTATAGATATCATACGCACTTCGCTTGCTATTTTACTGTGTTCTCCGCACTGGGGTTTGACCTATTTTCCCTTTGGGGCTGTTTTGTTTGTGTTGATTTCCAATACAGGATATCTAGGTGGATCAGCTGTTCCCAATGGAGCATCAGATAGTGGAGCCCCTTAGGAGTTGATAGAGTGTCACAGTTATTTATATATATGTGTATATTATCGGGTCATTATCACGGGATGCTCTGCATAGTTCTGGATATTATATGCAATTACTTGTCTATTCATGCATATTGTACTTGTATGGAAGATTGCATGATGTTTATTTTTGGCTTTCTGCATGTATGTTGAGCAGGTTAGCTCTGCATGTGGGTTGTAAACATTTTGTAAAATGAATTTCTATTTTGAATATTTTTACTCTCTATTTTGTATCAGGCCTAAAGAAAATTTTTAACCCGCTTTTAAGCTTCCACATTAATTGTTAATTTTGTGATTAATCTTGTATTATGAGCATCGGGCCTGACAATCAACCTCTGTCTTTCGGGAAAATATGTGGATCGGGTGAACAGTGACAAAAGTTTCATGGGGTATCAGCTTGGGCTCTCCAGAGCGCATGATATAACTTGTCCATTGAAATGGCCGACACTTGAGTTTATAACTTGAAAAACATTCTAAGTACCATGGCACAGAACCCCCTAACTGATATACAATGAAAACAAATCAGCTCGGACCTCTAAGTTGACCCCCAGCTTGGGACATCATGATCTCCTCTAAGCTGATGCCTGATCTGATCGACTCTAAGTTGATTACTCCGGTCTGATTACTCTGATCGGATGTTCTAGAACCTCGCATTTTGTTTAATGCACTCTACAAGGCGCACATTTTGCATGCTTGGACATCACCATGTCCTCTACCAATGAAACATGGTACTCACATCGTAAATAATAGATTCTAGCTCAAGCAGCCTTTATCCTTCTTAGCGGCGGCTCAATTGACTAGGAACAGTTTAGAATACATAGTATTCCAAATATGTTTCATGATAATCATCTCATGACCATCTCATATTATTTCTAATATTTATATATTCAAGGACTTCACCTATGTGATAAGCAGGGGCATATAGATAAATATGTGCCAAATAAATAGTTTCAAGTATCATTATTATATTGTCACACATAGAGTTATGACATGGGCCCTCGGTCAACAGTTGACTCGACGAGCACCTTACTCTAACAGTGTGTTTGTGAAAATTAACAACATAATCGTCATCATACAGCTAACAGATGTTGATCAAATTATAGCGCAAGCATTCAATATATAAAATATCTTTGGTGATTATTTACCATATGCAATCTTACCCTTGCGTACAATGTTATCTTTGGAGTCATCATCGAAGGTGATCATAGGTCCGTTGCTATGCTTGATATTTGTTTACAACCTTGGATCATCCGTCATGTATCTTGAACATCAACTGTAAAGATACCAGGTTGATCTCTTCAACAGCTCTCCTCGACTAACCTACAATCATGAAACAATCTTTTGCTGCCCATTTTTATTTGGGTCTAATTGGATTAGCCATTTCAGGGTCTGCACTTGAATAACTCTAGAAGTCTTCTACAACTGAAAAGTTTATGCAAAACCTGTTGGGGAACAACGGTGTAGGATCCAGATCCCGCCTCCCGGGGCGCAGCGGAAAACAAAATTGCCCGGGAGACGATCAATACAATAGAATTCAAACACAATATGAACCATTCATAGGGTTCTTTCGTTGATTACCTTGCTGGAGTCTAGGCGCCTGGCTCCGACCGGGTACCTCGTCTCGTGAGGCTTCAACTGTTGAGATGCATACGCAATCACGTACCCGTTCTGCATCAGAACACACCCTAATCCATTCAGAGAAGCATCGGAACACACCACGAAACCTCCGGAGCCAGACGGTAGGGCCAAAACAGGAGCAGTAGTCAACTTCTCCTTCAGCATCTGAAAACTGTACTCGCACTCATCAGTCAATACAAATCTCTTATCTTTCTGAGTCAACTGCGTCATAGGCCTGGCTATCGAAGAAAAATTCTCAATGAAACGCCTATAGTAGCTGGCCAACCCCAAGAAACTACGGATATCTGAAACGTTTCGAGGTCTCTCCCAGTTAAGCACTGCTTCAACCTTGCTCGGATCTACAGAAATCCCTTGTGCTGAAATCACGTGACCAAAAAAGATAATCGTGTCGAGCCAAAACTTGCATTTGCTGAATTTGGCATAGAGCTGCGAGTCTCTCAATCTCTGCAATACTAGTCTCAAATGCTCCTTGTGCTCTCTCTTGCTCCTCGAGTCCACCAACATGTCATCTATGAAGACGATTACGAACCGATCGATATACTCGCTGAAGACGCGATTCATCAAATCCATAAAGACAGCGGGGGCATTCGTCAATCCAAACGGCATGACAAGAAACTCAAAATACCCATATCGAGTCCGGAAGGCTGTCTTTGCCACATCAGCGTCTCTAATTCGCAACTGGTGATAACCAGAGCGCAAGTCAATCTTCGAGTAAACAACCGATCCCTGCATCTGATCGAACAAGTCATCAATCCTCGGCAAAGGATACTTGTTTTTCACCGTTGCTTTATTCAACTGTCTGAAGTCCACACACATCCTCATAGTGCCATCTTTATTTTTCACGAAAAGAATCGGAGCTCCCCAAGGCGACATGCTCGGTCTGATGAAGCCTTTCTACAAGAGATCACTCAACTGTTCCTTCGAGTAAACAACCGATCCCTGCATCTGATCGAACAAGTCATCAATCCTCGGCAGAGGATACTTGTTCTTCACCGTGGCCTTATTCAACTGTCTGAAGTCCACGCACATCCTCATAGTGCCATCTTTCTTTTTCACAAACAAAATCGGAGCTCCCCAAGGCGACATGCTTGGTCTAATGAAGCCTTTCTCTAAGAGATCGCTCAACTGTTCCTTCAGCTCTTTCAACTCTACGGGCG